>VYZM01016412.1:323526-340916 GCA_013398915.1 Dromas ardeola | reverse complement strand
TCCTTTCCCCTCCTTTTCTCCTTTGCATGGGAAAGGGGTGAGCGAGCAACTGCGTGGTGGGGTTAAACCATGACATGGGGATACAGTGCAGGATCAGGGAAAGACTGATGTGACAAGATAAAGACAAAGAGCTGAGAATTGCAGATGTGGGTACAGAAGAGTGAGGAGGGAAGAAGAGAGACTACACGAGATTGTAAGGGGAAAACCAGGGAAGTACGTGGCGTGGCTGGGGTAGACATTATGGAAGTCTAAGGAAGAAGCTGTGGCTGAAATGAAGAGACAGGGTAGGAAACAGAAGTGATTAGAACAAACATCCCCTCTTGGGTAAGGAACAGGAGAGGAACAGACATTAGAGGAATAAGCAGTAAAGCTCTGTGCCAGTGGGAATACAAGCTGCTCCAGAGCGTGGAGGGGAAGCTGGGATGCCTGAACCCCTGACATCTTCTGCTGTGACACCTACTGTGAAAGTGCCCCATCTCATCTAAAACTGCCTCACCTGGAACATAACCATTTAGATGCTATCTGAGACTTCCAGCCCCACTGATGACTCCCGAGGTTATGACTATGTCTCTCTCTATACGACATTATTGCTGTTTATTTTAAATGGGAAATTACATAAAGAGCCCAACCTGAATTAAAAGAACATTATTAAAGCTATGGATCCAACCACTTAGAATACTGCTATACAGGCTTCATTTGCTTTCCCCTCCCTGTCAGGTTCATGCTGCCTTTAATACAGGATCACATGTTATTATTCCCATGGGATCAGGGTCTTTATCAGTGCATGAGTTGTTCTCATTGGAAAAGCATTTCTGTGTTTTGATTTATCTACAATTTGGGGAATTTCTGTAATGCACACCATCTGTAGAAACTGAATGGTTCACAAATATTAACATGCATGTTAGGGAAGGACCACTACTGTGCAGGTGAAGGACAAAGGTATGAGCGAAGAAGATCTAGAATAATTTCTCTTTTGAGGTGTCCAGCTAAAACTTGGATTTGCTTTTTCAGGGTATTTAGCACCATTCCCATGAAGTCAGTTACAACAGGGAATGCTTAGCACTTCTGCAAATAAGGCCATAGGCCTCATGGTAGGATGACACAGAGTGACAATGCACACAGGGTTGGTTAGTGGCCACCTGTGTGAGCTCTGGCTGAAGCAATTTCCCTAGAGCTGCATAAGAACTCCGGTGAAAGCAGAGAAACAACTCTAGGTCCCCAAGGTGCCATTCAGTTCTTTCACCTTCAGCCACCCCATTTATTTCAGCCTGTCTCAGATCTTTGCACACCTGTGACCATCTATTACTGCCACTGGCAAACAAAGACAGCAGCTTCTTTGATTTCACCCCTGTGATCTGAGCCCTGTTTCATTGACGTTTTTCAGAGTAGGGCTTAAAGAACAGCAGTAAATAACAGAAAAGGCTACTCACTAGCACACCATTGATAGTTGATGAGGGGCTAGTCATACCAGCATATGAAAAGAGCAAGGTCATCTGGTGACACTTCCTATACTCTGGTCTCCAAGGACAATGAAGGGAAATGAGAGAAAACTCAAGAAGGTGATTTAAAGCAGGAGGTTAACTAAGCTGCGTGAGTAGGTGACAGCTACAGAAAAGAGAAGCAGGAGAGTATGAGCTCTGCAGGTCCAATGCCAGTGTTTCTGGACTGCTCTACTGACTGCTTCCTATGTCTGATGCCTCCTTCCAGTGCCTGTGTCACAGTCCTATGGATAGGGAAGAAGTCAGATCCAGTCCTATTCTGAGTTAGGTATATACTCATCAGGAGTATTATGAGAGTGTTTGCGCTATCAGACTGGTTGGAAAAAAGCCAAAGAATCGGGCCTCTCATCAACATTATTGTTGAAGCACTGACTGTATATTGATGTAAATACAGACTCTCTAAAGTCAGGGCTCTGCAAGTGGAGGTATTCCTTCTCCATGCTTTCAGTGAAGACATAGTTCCAAAACCAAAGATGGGCAATGGGTCTTAGCAATCATCATAATGCTTGGGGCAAAATCCTCAACAAAGAAGGGAAAAAAAGACAAACTTACCAGTCCCAGGAAGATGCAGAAGAGCTGAACTACATCAGTGTAGGCCACAGAATAAAGCCCACCCACAAGCGTGTACATAGTGGCAATCAGGGCAGAAATAATGACTGAAATATTTACATTAATATCAATGATCACACTTATAGTGGCACCTATGGGGAAAAACAAAACACTGTATGTTAGTATATGTCACAGTATGTCTGATGAGAAGGCTCATCTTTGTTAAATTGCACATACAGGTGCTGATTTGCTATGCAATCTGACACTTAGCAAAGCGTGAAGATATTCCGCACACCCCTTCTGCACCTGTGAAGGGAGTGGGAAAAGAAAGGCTCCTTTTGGTCTAAGTTCAGCATCTGTCATGTTTCAGGTTCTTACCAAATGGAGGAAGGAAGGGTCCCAACAGCCTTTCCTTACACTGCTCAAGGTCTGGAAGGACTATGCTCTCTTGTTCTGCCTGGGGAAAAGCAGACACACACCGACAGCTGAAGCCTCCTTGGGTGAGTTTCAGCTGCATCACAGGCAAGTGTATCATTGCAGTGGCTAGGGGAGGTCTGCTGCAGCATATCGCACCCTTTTTGTATCTCACTTATGCTCTGAGCTAGCCCATTTTAACCAAGGAAGGAACGGTAGAGGACACATCAGCTATAGGGATAATTGTCCACCGATCACTTTAGAAAGTGCCCTTGAATTGTTTACATAGGAAAAGGGTGGGTTTCTTTGAAAAATGGAGAATCTATCCTCCGTCGTGAACCCGGAAACCAAGAACTTCTTCAAGCACCATCAAGCAGATTTCATTTATAGAGAAGAAAGCACGATGTTGAGCTGCCAGTCTCCACAAACTAACTCATTGAATCAAAGAGTTGCTAAGACTGAAAGGCACCTCTAGAGATTGTCAAGTTCAAGTCCCCACTCAAGCAGTGTCAGCTAGAGCCAGTTACTCAGGATCATGTCTAGTCAGGTCTTGAATACTGTCAAGGATGAAGACTCCTATCTGGGCAACCTCTGCCAGTGTTCGACCTCTTCCACTGTAAAAAAAGTTTTTTCTGAAGTTTAAATGGAATTTCCTGTAGTTCAATTTATGCCCATTGCCCCTTGTCCTGTTACTGGGCAGCACTGAGAGGAGTCTGACTCTGTCTTCTTTATTCCACTCCCTTCACTGCAAAATCAGGTATTTCTTCACATGAATAAGATCTCCCTGAGCCTCTTCTCCAGGCTGAAAAGTCCTACCTCTCTCAGCCTCTCCTTATATGCCAGATACCCCAGTCCCTTAATCATCTCTGTAGTTCTTCACTGGACTCTCTCGAGTATGTCCATGTCTCTTCTACTGGGCAGCCCAGCACTGGACCCAGCACTCTAAATGTGTCTCACCAGTGCTGAGTAGAGGGGAGGGATTACGTCCCTCAGCTTGCTGGTAATGGTCTTTCTAATGCAACCCAGGATGGCATTGGCTTTCTTTGCCACAGGGGCACATTGCTGGCTCATGGTCAACTTCATCGCCCTCTAGGACTCCCAGGTTCTTCTCTGCAAACCTGCTTTCCAGATAGTCAATCCCCAGCCTGTACTGGGACATCAGGTTGTTCCTCCCAGGTGCAAGACTTAGCATTTCCCTTTGTTGAACTTCATGAGGTACCCGTTGGTTCATTTCTGCAGCCTGTTGAGGTCCTTCTGAATGGCAGTACAACCATCTGGTCTGTCAGCAACTCCTCACAGTTTTTACTTTCTGCAAACTAGCTGAAGGTACACTTGGTCCCATCAGCCAGGTCATTAATGAAGATGTTACACAATACAGGACTCAATATTGACCCCCCAGGGTCAATACTCCAATGGCGACTGGCCATGCAGTGGCTTCCACGCTGCTGGTCACAGCCCTGTGAGCCCAGAAGTTCAGCCAGTTTTCAGTCCTCCTCATTGTCCACTTATCTAGTCTGAAGTTCATCTGTTTGTCTACAAGGATATTACAGGAGACAGTGTAAAAAGCCCTTGCTGGAATCCACAATATGCCCTGCTCTCCCTTCATGAACCAAGCCATTCATCTCATCATGGAAGATATCAGGTAGTCAGGAATTATTTCCCTTTCATAAATCCTTCCAGTTCCCTTCTTGACCTTCACTTGTATGGCAGTAGTTTCTAGGATTATTTGACCAGCCTTTAGTTCCTTATATTGACCTTCTTGCCTTTCTTGAAGACAGTGGTGACATTAGTTTTCTTCCAGTCTTCAGAGACATCCCTGATCACTACATTTTCAGAAGATTACTGAGAGTGTCCTTGCAATGCCATCAGCATGCTCCCACAGCACTTGCGGTATGCACCCCCTGAGGTCCCATGAAATTGTATCTGTCCAGTCTGTTAAAATGTTTCCTGATCTGATCCTCCTCCAGCAAGCCTTCCTTGCCCTGACTTTCCTAGGGTTCTCAGGGTCCTGAGATTCCTTAACAGCAAAGAATTAAGCAGAGAAGGCATTGAGTACCTCAACCTTTTCCATATCCTTTGCCACCAGGTTCCTTGTCCCATTCAATAGGAGTCCACATTTTTGCTAATTTATGTACTCGTAGAAGCATTTCTTGCTGCCCTTCATGGCCAGATTCAAATCCATGCGGACTTTGGCTTTTCTAACCCCATCTCTGCATGCATGGACAGTGTCTCTGTATTTTGTCCAGGTCACTTTTCCCTGTTTCTCCCTCTTGACTGCTTGAATGTCTGAGTCTAGTCGTGAGCTCCTTTTCACCCATGCAGACCTCCTGTCCCCTTTGCTTGTTTTTCTGGTTGTCAGGATGGACTATCATAAGGACAATCAAGAAGTGAAGAGAACTAGGATTAAATACTCATCAGTGAGGATAGGTGTGCAAATCAGGAGGAATAATGTAACTAGATCTATTCACAGAATAGTTAAAATAATAGTTAAAAGCGAAACCCTTAATGACCTTTATAATCATTGACAGTCTTTAACTGTCAGCTGTTAATATAAACCTACTAGAAAGGTATTCATACCATTTGCTTTGAAATATCACAGATTAGCTTGTCCTCAATCAAAAAGAAAGTATATTCCAAATACTCAGAGTGTTCTTCAAGTTATTCAACTCCTATCACCTCAGCATGTAGTTTGTTCTTAGTCCTTTAAGGGTTTTGTGATGAAATTGTGGTAAACAGGCTCCCCATTGCTTTGCAGTTCATCAGAGCACAGTTGGAGAGTACCTTCAAAGTTTATTTTCTGTTTAAAATAGCTTGTGCTAGAAAGCATTACCACATGCATGTGCACTGAGTATGATTAGCTGGTAAAAGTCAACTACTGGTGCTTCAACTCAAGGGCTTTCTCAGTTCTTGAAGGGATTGCTAAATTCAGGCCTGAAATATAATTAAAAACCCTGGAAACTGATTTTTTTTTCAGAACTGGTTGAGTACTTGGGTGATTTTGTATTGAGTCATAGTTCTAGTAATTCTCTGAATCCTTTCTTGAATCCTAAGTATTTTTTTCATTTTGTCATGTAGAAAGCCATTTAGAATTAATACTTCAGTTTATTGATCAGCATCTGTTCTACTTCTATTATTTGTGCTATGGAAAGTTCTGTATATGAAGGTGTCCTATATGCAAATGATTATTTCATTTAGATGCATTAGCAATAATGTTTCATATCTTTAAGCGAAATTTTGACTGGCTTCTGTGATCTCAGTGGTGTAAAAGAGAAGCTGGGTCAGCCTTGACATAAAAGGCACACTTGCAATCACTCATGTCAACCTCACAATTAAAGGAAATTTCTTGCTAAATCTTTTCATACTCTTTGAAAAGGGACAACTTAAAGGTATCTGAAAATTAATAGATACCTTGCGCATCTTTCCATTACCAAAATAATCAGTGGGGTACCATTACCGGGTTTAATTACTAATTAGCATGGGTCTGAGAACTGTCACATTCCAAATCATTTGGGTAGGATAGTTAGCACTTGAAGCCAGAATTTTAATGCATCTCTGATTTATCCTTTCCACCTGTGATAAATTAATATTTACACTGCTTATTCCTTACCTAAGGCAGAGAAGATGGCAGCAGCCCAAAACATTTCTCCCATTAAAGCCGGAATAAACAGTAGCCCTCCCATCCTTTTTCCATAAAGCTGCTGAAAAGGGTCTAGCATTGTCACATAGCCTTTGGAGCGCATAGGTTTTGCGAAAAAAAGACCACCTACAAAGGAAAGTACCATAAGACACCAGCTGCAGTGGAGAAATGCATTGTCATTAAGGGGTGAAACATTGATTGTCAGTTAAAGGTTAAGGGTACAAAAATGTCAGTATTACTGTTTGTTGTTTTGGTTTTTTTTTTAAAGGAATAAGTACAGTTAAAATATTCTCTAAGAACTCTTACCTTACATCTGTCTACAGTTACGTAAACACATCCACACCATTAATATCTATGGTCTGATGATGAAAAATAAGTTTCCCTTATTTTGTCTGGTTCAGTTTACTTAATCTGCCATTACGGATGCTGTCAGAGTTTTGTCTAATTTTGGATCAGCCTAAGGAGATGGCTTTTCTACCTAATCCTTAGACCAGAATCCAGCATGAATTTTCACATGGTTCTACTCAAAAAATAAAACTGTCTGGGATTCCTGGGTTAGAAATATGAGTCCACACATGGTTTAGTGCACACACAGCAAATCTGACTCTTTCAGGACAATTCAGATTTCTTATGTATGCTTCAATCAGCCTTATTACACCTATAGGGTAGGTCAGATGCCTTCTGGGTTCTGCAGGTGTCAGGCTCCCTGAACATTTGTCATACACATATTTCACTTATTCATGTTCAGGAATTTTGATGTATCACAATTCTCCTTTGCCTGGCTGGCATATGGGCTGGATATGTACATAAATGTGCAAAGGCCGCACCTTTCTAAAGCACAGTCCTCAAATTCTTTCTGGCTGGGCAAAAAAAAAGGACATATGTCAGGAAAGCTGAAAGAGCCCTTATATGGAAACCTGTGTGGCTGAGTTCTGCACATGACTATACATGACTATAACTTAGTAGACTTCTACCACAGCAAAACTGCTGATATGCAATATATAAGTTACAACTAAAAAACCTGGAAAATCAGTCAGTTAACAATAAAATCTACTGTGCAGTATTTAGAGACCCTTAGTTAGGTTCTTCATCACAAGACACGTAATATATTCGTTGTATTGTACAGCAGATTTTCCACATTTCTATGTATTGCCTTATATCACTCATATTTCTTCATTTCATTAAGTTCCCTGAACAGAAGGTACCGGCTTACCAATCACAATTTATTTATATTGCTTATGGTAATGCTGTCTTTAGGCAAGTTGTTTGGATGCAGAAACTACAGCTTGTTTTAACTATTCTTGGATTGGTCATGGATCCTGTTCCTATTCTACTTGTTACGTCATCATTACAAAAGACAACTAAAAGAAGAAAAAAAGAGTCGCTAGCATTATAATCTATTAGGACGTTCAAGCATCTGTCAAAGGAAATCTAAATTGCTTGAAAAATTAGGAAAAATGGTATGCAGCACAACACTGAACTAACAGGGAGTTTAAATCAATCTTAAATCCTTCCAGTCTGAAGCAGTAATATTTCTTCTAGCCTTACATTTATAATTTTGGTTATTTTTTTAAAAAAAAGAAGGGTAAACAACTCCTCCTTGCAAACCTGCGTGTACGGATCATGCCACAGAAATGCTTTCCTCTGTGCTCTGCAGAGAGATACATGGACACATGATACAGACTTCTTTTCTCTGCAGTGGCCATGAGAATTTCTATGAAAAAAAGTCTGGATATCTTTAAAAACAGCTGGAAATGTGGGGAGATGCTAACTCAACCCCTTCTCAGCTATTATTTACTTGTATCAATTCTACAGAGGCTAAGAGTCAGGAAGATGCCTGTGGCTACGATCCTAATGACCGCCTAATGACATCAATGGATGATGACCCTCATCACTTCATAATGACATCAACTGATCTCCAGGAAGACATCATCTGCCATTATTTTCCTTACAGGAAATCGAGCTTCTCTCAGGGATGGGAACAACTACTGGCCCGCACGTGCCAGAGAGGAGTACCTACGATGGGGAAGGTTTCCACCTGGGAAGAGAAGAGAACCAGGACAGGCCATAGGAAGGTGTTTCTGAGGGGAAAAAAGAGTCGGGAGGGCAACCCACGTATATAGGAAGAAATAAAAAAGGGCAAGAAGACCTGGATAAGCAACCACAGAAAACAAAGGGACAGACTAGGTGGGAGGACCATGAGAAAAAACTCGAAATAAACTGCAGGATCTTTTTTGTAACAACATTCTTTTTAAACTGTTACATCAGCTGTTGCCTTAAGGACCTGATCTGTTCACAAACTAAGAGGATGTAGCTGACTACTTTGTGGTGCATTCATCATGGGCCACAAGGCAGTACTTTTGTTGTGAGCTGCTCCATGTGGTTGAGACACAGTGAGAAATTTTTATATTGCTATTATTTTTAAGAAAAGTAAGGGAGTTCTAAGACTACATTTCCAGAATTAGAGGCCACAGCATTAAAAATTATGCTGCTGCTTGTATTTTACACCCTGATCCTGCATATAGTAGGACTGTGTATTTGCATTTTGACATGTGATTTGGTGTTTTGTACCACATTTGAGAGGACACGTGGTCCAATTTTAAGGAAATAGACTGGTTCTACTGCAGACTTCCTACACAAAATTAGACAAGTTCCTTAGATCCTTGGTGAAGATCTGTAAGGTATAAGCGCTTCCCTAACTTGAAAGGATATTTGCTGCTCTTGAATTCCAAGATTTATAGGTGCCCTGACACTATCATGTTCCAGATCATATAGGCACTTAAAAAAACCTGAATGTATAAAACTTAGCAAATATCATTACAAAAAAATCCCACAACAAAACCTTTATTATTGTGACCTCCATAGCTCACTATGGTTGTAATAATCAAATAGGTCTTGCCAAGGGACTCAGGAGACTCAAGATATCAAACTATTTATAGCGATTTCCTGGTTCTCTTTTTAAAAGCCAAACCTATCAGCAGAAGGGATCCAGTTTACCTCAGTATCCTTTTATCAGACCTTAGTTGTTACATTTCAAATGATGGCCTTGTCATCAGAACTGTTTAAAATGAGAGACTATTAGCTTTAGTTCTTTGCTTACCTAAAATCAGACTAAGGGAATATCCAATAGGTGCCTGAGCCCAAGCTAGACCATAGCCTGGGACATACACAGCTTCTGCTGTCCCATTGATGTAACCTCCTCCAACCCATGTGGCTGAAAAAGAAGAAATGGAAAAGTCTTTAATATGCACAAAGAAAGAAAACCTCCCACATTAGAGAATTAAATTGTCATCACTTATAATATTGCTATTTTTTTATTATAGGTACTGTACAAGACAAGGCAACCTTCTATAAAAGATAGTCCCAATTTGAAAAACTTACAACCTAAAGACACAAAAAAAAGAAGTCCAATGGACTGTGACAATCATCAAGGTGTCTAAGTGTCTGTATAGTCAGTGAAGATGTGAGGGCTGAGTCCCCCACTACTTTTTACAATGAATGATGCACATTACCATTTTCTCTGTGTTAGTCCAAATGAAGGAGACATGTATGGGGGAAACTGAAGAAGAACAACAAACATATAGTGATAAATTCACACCAGGTGGGAAAACTGAAAGCATTTAAATTAGAAAAGAGTTTAAAATACCCTTTAAAACCCTGCTAAATTTTAAATTTTGGCTACACAAAGCACGTTTAGTAAACTCCGATTTCCCTAAATGCTGTATTTCCATATGGAGCTGTGGTGGTTTTGTGTTGCTATTTCAGTTTTAAACTTTGACTCATTTGTTTTTGTGCTTCCTGAAGACATATTCCAGAAGTGAATGTGCTATCTGTAATATTTCTGATTTATCTTTCTAAAAAACAGCAGTATTTTTGATATACCAGCTTCAGACCTGAAATGAATTGATTCTCTGCCTTGAAGTGAAGTTTCTACATTTGAGAATTGGGACCTACAGTATCATAGAATCATAGAATCATAGAATCATAGAATCATAGGGTTGGAAGGGACCTCTGGAGATCATCTAGTCCAACCCCCCTGCCAGAGNCACAGGAACGCGTCCAGGCGGGTTTTGAATGTCTCCAGAGATGGAGACTCAACCACCTCTCTGGGCAGCTTGTTCCAGTGCTCTGCCACCCTCAAAGTAAAGAAGTTCCTCCTCATGTTGAGATGGAACTTCCTATGCTCAAGTTTGTACCCATTACCTCTTGTCCTGTTGCCGGGCACCATTGAAAAGAGCCCGGCCCCATCCTCCTGACACCCACCCTTTAAGTATTTGTACACATTAATTAGGTCACCCCTCAGCCGTCTCTTCTCCAGACTAAACAGACCCAATTCCCTCAGTCTTTCCTCATAAGAGAGGTGTTCCAGTCCCCTAATCATCTTGGTAATGTATGTATGAAAGAAATGTATTTTGATTACATCTGCAAAAATAATTCATAACAAATTACGTAATAAAGTTTATCTCTTCCTGTTTGCAGATTCCATGCAAAAAGTTCTTGATTTTCTCTAATGTATAATGAGTAAATTTTATGAATCTGGGTCTGCAGTTTGAACAAGGGCACGCAAATCATTACAAGTACTAGATTTTTGTAATGCTGTTTTGATTTGCCTCAGAAGTCTTTGCCTTCTTAGAGTAGTTCAGGCCATCTGTGTAAAAACTCACAATTGTAAGAATTTTCCTTAAGCATTTTTCAGAATTTTCCCAGCGTCCACTATCATACAAGCAAATTTGATTTTGTGTTTAAGACAAATAATTGGAGCTAAACATAAATGAAGAAAATTTAATTAAAATTCCTAAAGAAATTTCATGAAAAACTAAATGATCACCCTTTTCCACTTAGCTGTGATATCTCTCAAATACTACCAGAGGGTACTTTTTTAACTTGATGATAAATTACACCATGGCTTCAGAAACAAAGATCTCCAGCAATCAGACCATTACAATTGTCCCCCTTTCATCATTTTGAAGCACAGGAATGGACCATTCTATTGTTGGAAATAGTATAATGGGCTTGTATGAGGGATGTGCACGCAGAGAAAGTCTGAAACAACAGAAGTGTCCCAAGGATTCCTGTTATTGATACTTTTGGATATTGAGATCTATTGTGCACTACAGAGACAAGACAAGAGGTGAGTGATGCACATGTAGGACTACATGGAGAAGATGGGTGAAGATGGGAAAAGCAGGGATACAGAATCTACATAGAAAGTCGTCAGGCATTTGGGATTTTGTGCCTCTTGACAGTGTGAATTAAGGTAGGTGGGAATATGATATTTTGGTTAACAGAGTCCTTGAATCACAGAATCTTAGAATGGTTTGAGTTGGAAGGGACCTTAAAGACCATCTAATTCCAAACCCCTTGCCATGGGCAGGGACACCTCCCACTAGACCAGGCTGCTCAAAGCCCCATCCAACCTGGCCTTGAACACTTCCAGGGATGGGGCATCCACAACTTCCCTGGGCAACCTGTTCCAGCGTCTCACCACCCTCACAGTAAAGAACTTATTTCCAGTATCTAACCTAAATCTACCTTCTTTCAGTTTAAAACCTTTACCCCTTGTCCTGTCACTACCTGATAAAGAGTCCCTCCCCATCTCTCCTGTAGGCCCCCTTTGAATACTGGAAGGCTGCTATAAGGTGTCCCCAGAGCCTTCTCTCCTCCAGGCTGAACAACCCCAAGTCTCTCAGCCTGTCCTCATACAGGAGAGGTGCTCCAGCCTCCTGATCATCTTTGTGGCCCTCCTCTGGACCCACTCAAAAGCTACAAGTCCTTCTTGCGCTGAGGACCCCAGAGCTGGATGCAGTACTCCAGGTGGGGTCTCACCAGAGTGGAGCAGAGGGGCAGAATCAACACTTCTTTTGGTGCAGCCCAGGTTCCTTTGGCTTTCTGGGCAGCGAGCACACATTGCCGGCTCATGTTGAGCTTCTCATCAACCAACACCCCCAAGTCCTTCTCTCAGGACTGCTCTCAATCCACTTATCACCCAGCCTGTATCCATGTTTGGGATTGCCATGACCCAGGTGCAGGACCTTGCCCTTGGCCTTGCTGAACTTCATGAGGATCACACAGGCCCACCTGTGTGGGCCTGTCAACGTCCCTCTGGGTGGCATCCTCCAATGTGTCAACTGCACCACACAGCTTGGTGTCATCGGCAAACTTGCTGAGGGTGCGCCCAATCCCACAGTCCATGTCCCCAACAAAGACGTTAAACAATACTGGTCCCAATACGGACCCTTGAGGGACACCGCTTGTCACTGATCTCCACCTGGACATTGAGCCGTTGACTGTTGAGTCCATGACTATCTGGCATGTGTGTTGCTTACTGTGTATCAAGCAGCATAAACTTATGGTTGTAAGCACCTGTATACAATAACAAAAATAAATATTTAGAAAGGGAACTGGATTTGTCTCCTTCGCTAGAAAAAGCATGAGCATGAATTCTACATGAAGAATACCCACTTCCAGATGAGGAATAATAACATCTCGTAGTCAAGGACAGATGTCCAGCATTGCTGCAGCTATGGTGTAAGGAGGCTTCAATGTCTGGCATCAATACGCCTAAGGTTGCTACTGAGGTGGTGGGTGTTCTCCAAGGGGCACTTGGGCACTATGCCTAGCTCCCTTATTTTCTTCTGGAGGGGGCCAGGTCACTTCCCGTCTGTGTGATGTTGCAGGGCCACTGCCCTCCCTGGATGGGGACAAGAATAATGCCCTCCAGGCACATATTGCTGGGTAAGGTGTCATGGAGGATTTACTACTTCTATTTCAATTTTATTTCTTGATTGGGGTTTGAAAAATAGCTGCTGATCAATTTCTCTGTGCACATGACTGTTCTGGAACCTCTGCCAAGGACCCCAGAGCTCTAGGAAGGTGCTATATGGCTTTTTCTGAGAGGGTGGATGGGTAGTCAGCACATACATTGACATCAGTAAATACATTTGAAAAGAAATAATGGGGTATGATAGGATGGGATTTCAACCTTACACATTAATTTTCTGATCCTCAGTTTGCTAAGCCACAATTTAAAGTTAGTTTAATACCTTTTTTGGTGAAATTCTTTTTTTCTAAATCAGACAAAAGGAATATAAAATTTAATAATCTATGGAAACACTCATGTGGTAATCTATTTTAATCCTCTCTTTTCCTGCTGTCTGAAGGACCAAAAAATGCAGCAAATACCGACATCCATTTAAAACATGCACCCTAAAAAATAATCAGACAAATACTGAGGGTATGGAGTGCACTTCTGCTCTCCTAGTTCCTATGAGGAACACAGAAATCAATCTCAGAATTCTTTATATATATTGATATATAATAGAAAATCAGATTTTTTGGCACTTCTTTGTGAATGATCCCTTGTCTGATCACTCAAATTATTGAATCAACCCACCAAGTTCTGTAAAATGAAAATCCTGACCTAAGGATTACAGAAAAATAGAATTTTGTAATATTTCTTTTTTTTCTTGTGGAAGGATACATAGCTCCATCCAACTAAAATGAATAAATGACATCAATAGATGACTACGTTTTTGGTTGTGTTTGTAAGCATTTGATTATGACATCTCAAATATTTATTTTGGGGTTTAAACTCAGTTGCCGAAATCACAACAGACTCAAGTTTGTTGCAGATACCACTTCCTAAGAATTTCACTCACAAATTAAGGAATGCCAATATTTAATGCAACATTTTAAGCATAATTATATAAAAATAATACACAGATTAAAGGCGTGTCTACTATGGTACTATGTTAGCTCATTTTAATATGAGCTGTTGTGATCCATCCACAATTCAAGCTTCTCACTCTGTTTTGATAATTGCAGACACACTCAGCCTTTAACGGGCTCTGTGTTTAGGCGTTTCAGTAGCTAGTTGATACAGCTGCTTCTTCAAGATCACAGTATACATCCAAATATGCCCACAGCCATTATTCATAGGGAGTGCGCTTGTTTTAGGGCTTTTAAATGCCATTTAGAAAATCAACTATAATTACTCAGGAATCTTGAGTCCGTCCCTATGAAGTCATGATGCTTATTCTGTGAATTTAATTTTAAATTTATAGGGTGAATTCTCTCATCCTCCCCACCAAGTAACCCCAGAAACTGCTACCATTTTTGTAGCCGATACCCACGGAACATAGTAGTGTTTGTCTCAGGCAAGAAAGACAGAATTAGGCCTTATTTTATAACCCAAAGTACTTCATGTCCATATGAACAATATCCTTTCCGGAGATCTTTAAAAGTTTCTTGGTTTCCTTTTACGGGATAAGCTTTGCTTTTTAATTTATAATTAGACAGTTAAAGCTGTAAAAAATAAGACGATATTGGAATAGCCGTCTATCTCTAGAGGCACAGTTATGAGGTGCAAAATCTGCACATCCATCGTTATTAAAGAAGCAAATATGGCCTTGAGTAATGTGACCATTTAGTAAAAATTAGTGCGGATTTTGATCAGCTTACCTCAGCAATTATTTTGTTATGGCTTTACAAACTAAGTAGCCCAATCACCCTCACCGAGACAAAACTCAGATTAAACCCTGATTCAGTAGACTTGTGCCCACACCTAACTTTGTGTGCCTGGCGTGCTTCCCCAAAACTGAAAGCGTAATTTACTTGCCATCTCAAGCTTTAACTGCCATATTTACGGAAGGCAGAGGTGAGAAAATATGTGAACCCTAATAGCATAAAATGCAGGTGTGTGTAGGCTGTTCAAAGGCTTTACGATCAGTCTGATATTCTACCACAGAGATGATATGCTATGCCCTCTCTAGAAGTTGCATGAAACGGGATGAGCGTGTGTGGGTGTGAATTGTGGTGGCCATAGAAATAGCTTGCAATATAGGAAGCCTCAGTCCAAGTCTCATCTCTGCTTCAGCTGCTATGAAAAAATATTCCCGTAAAATAGGATTAAGGAGACCAGAATGTGTGTCTTCTTCCACAGGCTAAGCTGTTCATCATAACCACTTGCACGGGGAATGTCTTGTTTCGTCTCCACTCCCCCAATCTAATGATTGCAGTTTTGTGGTAAGCAGCATCTCTGCAAAATATTCTGGTTTCAGTGCTCTTCAAAACATTTAATTCAGCAGAAAGCTGTCAAACCAGTTCTTGCAGAATCTCGTCATATCTGATGCTTCAGTAGCCAATGGATACGTGATACAGTGAATAATAGCAAAGTGCTAAAAGTAGAACATATGCCTGTATTCAAACTTTATTGACTTTTACAAACATTCTTTACTCAATATCCAAATATTCAGACTTTGAATGAACAAAAAGCCCCTGCAAGAGGATACGAATTTCTCTTGGTTAAAGAACACAGAATTTTGGCCCAAGTTTCTATGTGTCTCTTCCTTATTAGATAATTGTGAAACCAGAGCAGGGCAAAACAGCAAAACATAAACATAACCTGATAAATCCAACCTGGCCATTGAAAGGGCTTTGCTTGAATAGGATTTAGAATACAAAAAACCCCAACCCCACCAACCAATGAAGCATACTTAAAAATTAAATTGCTTAAATAAAAATGATGGGCCGATTCACTCTCCTTATAAAGCATTTTTGTTCCAGTCCCATATGTTATCTGTAAGACTTGAGATTTTGGACCATATTGTGAATATCCTGTTTACCCAGGTAAGATATCTGGTTTGACTGGCTCTGGGAGTCAGACAGCACTGCTTACAGAATCAGTGAAAAACTCTTCCTTCACCCAGGCTTTTCCTACTGATATTACTATTCACAGTAATGTGTTATTTTGTCAAACTGCTGCAAAAGAATCTAAAAGAATCCACAAAGTAAGTTTGCTGAAATCAGTGCAATCACAAGTTTGGATTTATGCCAATTTTCTTTTAGAAACTTGTTCTTAACTGATGCTGCACCCCCCCTGTCCCCCCACCTTTTTACAGATAAATTTAGTTTTACTCAGATTAAACAAAAATAAATCACCAATTTGGATGGCTTTAACAACAATAACAGTTTACAGTTTTAAACTGGATTTCTTATTAAACTATATAAATTCTATTCTTCTTCCCAGACATATCTGATCTACAGATGAATATGAAAGCAAGGAATAAGAAATACATTCTTCCTGTATGATTTTTAAATATTTGTTGTTTTTATATAGATGCCACAGTTCGTTGTTCACTAAAAAATGTTAGCAGGAATTGGAAAAAAAGTATATCTATATTTTCTCCATTCAACATGCAGATTCCACTCCTTCATTCAGATTGAAAACTGACAAGTTATACGCTGGTTAGAAAAAAAAAAGTGTTTTTTACATACCGGTCATTGTAAATCCACCAACTAGCAAGCCAATGTCTCTTCCACCAACTATAATAGCTTCGCTGCGATCTCCTTCGCCTCCGGTGTTCTTGGTTTTCCAAGCAGCCCATATCCCAACTGCCAGGATAGCCAGGTAGAATACAACTATGGCCACCAGCCCCTCCACATGGAAAGCCATGTTGAAGTCCTGACTGTTTCTTTGATCGCTATTTCATTAAGACCTCTGGAGAGAATGCAGTAATACGCCTGCTTTTAACAAACCCGGTAAGATGCTTTTTAGCATCAGCGTACAAAGAAAGCGCAGATGGCTATTAAAGAGACTATTCTGGTGAATTTATGAAATGAGTATTTCACATGTAATTGAAATTAAGTTTGCATGACAATTAAAATGCCTGTGGAGCAACAACCAACAATTGTAACCTGCGATTACAATGGGAGACGAATGATGTGGCTGAAAGCTACACAAGTCTTAGAAATCAGTTACTGGGCACTGAATTATTTTAGTGTGTCACCAAGTCCCCAGCGTCTGGGAACTCTTCAGTCAAGAAATAGTTTGGTAAACGGAGCAAGATAGAAGATCATGGCCATGTGGGCTGTTATAAAAGTCTCTATTTAGTTAGAAGACAAGCCACAAAACTGTTTTAAGTTATGTAAGAACTATGGATAAGTAATAGCTACAACAGCAAAACACATCTTCTAAGTCTCTGTGTCGGAATGCTGTCTTTTCCTCTTTCTATCATCTCCCACATTTAAAAATCTGCACTTTCTTTTATGCAACATGCAGTTGTCCAACATTAAAAGCATTAATCTATTCTCGTTCGCAATTCGAGAAGTAAACGGAAAGCCTAAAAGCTGTCGAAGGGCAGAAATATTGAGGTATAGGAAAAAACGCCCTGGCGACATAAGCAGCGGCTGCCCGGTACCCAGCCTTTCCCGGAGCCCCCTCCCAGCCCTCTCCCCGACCGCTGCCACCCACCCGCGCCGCCAACACCCCTCCGCGCTCCCGACGGCTCCCC
>VYZM01016412.1:280446-308964 GCA_013398915.1 Dromas ardeola | reverse complement strand
CCTCGCCTCGCCTCGCCTCGCCTCCCCTCTCCTCTCCTCCCCTCCCCTCTCCTCTCCTCCCGTCTCCTGTTTTCCTCTTTATGTGATTCTCTTCTAACAATATTAATTCCTCTCATTGGGCATAGCTGTGCTGCAATAACAGCAGATCAAGAAAAAGCAATGGCCACATTTTAGTTCCCTGCTTCTACATTGCTTCAGGTGAAATTGTTTGTGACAATCTTATTTTAAGTCTAGACTGCGTCCTACTCTTCAATAGCCAGCCTATGCTGAGAGGCCATTCCCCCTCCTGCTTTGTTCCTCACTCTATTTATTCCTAGTTCACTCACACAGAGGGAAGTGTCACAGACCACAGAGATATTCTTATTTTATGTGCGAGGTCCTGCAATACTAGCTAATTTGATGAAGTAAAATGGTATTATCCTGCTCTATACCAGTGCGTTATGTAGGTGACAGATGTATTTTTAAAAAGTCATCTGTTTCTTTATGTTTTACCTAAATACTACCCAACGCACAATGTACTGTTCAGTTATCATTCACAATTTAGTGTCATAGATAATTTACAGTCTAACATGTGACCTCTCAGGGTAACTGAATACATATCATTTGTTTAAGCCTGTGGAACTCATGCCTCACACGTGTCAGACTGAGCATCTAAGCTGCCCTGAGTCAGGGCAGGCCACAGGTGCCATTGAGGGTCACAGAAAAAGGAAGGAATCCCTCCTAAACAGGCACCCTTCCAGTTCTGACTTTGCTCCCTTATGAGAAATAAGATCCCTGGATAGTTGGTATGAGGTACCAATTACTTACCCATTCTCTTGGTCAGTAGGAGAGGTAATCAGCAACCGCCAGCCTCAGCACCCCAACCTTGAGGTATATGGAGGTGATACCAAACTGTGAGTGTCCCCTGAGCAGACATATGGTCTGGGCTACAATCCAGCACAGATCCAGTTGCAGAGTTCAAGAAGGCCCTCACTGCAGTTTTGGTTATTCAGGAATAAGGTGGCAATATTATTGTAAAAAATATTTTAAAAAGGGTCAAAGAAATGAGACTTGAATGATTTAATCAGTTTTGTTATTTTTCAGTCCATTTTACTGGTAACTACAATAAAAATACAGGGGGTTTTATATATATTTTTTTTTTCCCCAAGAGAAATACAATCTCAGCATTTCCAGACCGAAATAAATCTAAATTGCGGTAATGAATTGCTGAAGTATAACCCCATAGAAACAATGAAATGCATGTAACCATGAACACAATGATTTTTGGAAAGATAGAGCAAAATCTCTGGCAGCAAGGAAATTATTTCATATGGCTCTGACACTGACTTTTCAGTTTTCTGTCCCTCCCCCATACTTCTCCCCTTTTTCATCTCTTTTGAAAGGGCTACATGGGAAGTGTAGCTCATTGTTAAATGATCTGAGAAAACAGGCAGAAAAGAGAAAAGGGCAAGATAATTTCACTTGTACGGAAGAGCAGACAGAAAAACAATAACAAGGCAATCAATTGAGCAAACAGAGGCTGGAGCAGTAACACAAATGATTATGTACACACCATTCTCAAAATCAGAGATGCAAACAAATTTGTAGATTATTCTTATCAAATAGGTTTGCTTATAGAAGGACTTTTTTCTGTGCCTATAAAGCACTAAAATACTAAACAAAAATAGTAATCCTATTCCTCTATGCAAGATTTTTAAATCTGAGCAAAGTCCTTTTCCCCCTGTTCAATTAGTTTTAGACTAGATCTTCCACAGCTTTGAATTACCATGTTTCCATGGCATTCGCGGTACTTTGTTGATGTACATCACCTGAAGTTTGAGTTCTTTGTGTACAGTTTAGTAATGGTGAAGATACAAAAATAAAGTCTGGAGATGAAGCCTTATCTCTGTTCAAGGTATCAACACAGCCTGGGAAATGCAAACTTTCTTGCATCACAAGATCTCAGAAGCAAGCACCCATCAACGGAAGCAAGCATACGAAGATTATAGTGTATTCTTATTTGGAAAGGCATATTTACAAGAAGGCACCTCAAGAGGCCATTTAGTTTGTTTTCCATTCTATTTTAGCCTTTAGCTCTAAAATGGTGGGAATTTCTCTTAACAGAAACTCTTCAAGTGGGTTTAAGTACCTCCTAGGTCTGGTTTGTTCAGAGGATGTTCAATACGAAGATCTGGTCAAATTTAGTCACAGCTGATCATCTAATTCCTTTAGTACCACTTAAAAACTGCATCGATTAGGCAAATTTCAAAAATGCCCTTTGATATCAAATGCCTGGCATCCATAGGTTTCAAAATTCATTTACTCTTTCAATGTTTGGCTCAATTCAGGAAACCATTCTAATACAAACTGAGGACCCACTGAAGCTAGCAAATATTAAACTTGTGTTAAAAATTGAGAACACAGAATCACAGGAAAAAATATGGCTTTCCATTCCATACTTTGCTGCAAGGTAGGATTAATTATACCTAGATCACCTCTGAAAAATATTTGGTCAATGTCTGCCCAAAGATCTGCCAATGACAGACCATCTCTCCAAGTAATCTATTCCAGGGCTTGCCCCTACTATTGGAATCTGTTCTCTAATGTCTAACTATAATCTGCCTTTTTGTTATTTAAGCACATTGTTGCCCACCAGTGAAGGGGATGTTCTTCCTTCCTAAAACAATTTTTTATGTACTGTAGAGTGGTCAGCTCATTCTTCTTTTATAGTGATATTGTTTGTTTTCCTTACAGGTAAAGTCATATGTCACTCTCTGCTTTTTCTCTCTTCAATGGTTTCATACCCTCCTCAAAATTTTGTGCCTAAAGCAAAATGCAGTACTCAAGTAGGGTTACTCTCAGAGCTGAGTATAGCAGGCACATTACTTCAATATCTCAGGGTCTGTAATCTTGTTCTAATGTTTGTCAGAATGGTGCTTGTCCTTTTGCATCTGTATTGAATAATTATATGACTTGCCCAGAGAGGTGGTAGATGCCCCATCCCTGGAAACATTCAAGGTCAGGTTGGACAGGGCTCTGAGCAACCTGGTCTAGGTGAACATGTCTCTGCTCATTACAGAGGGGGTGGACTAGATGACCTTTGAAGGTCCCTTCCAACCCCAAAAGTGTTCTATGATACTATGATTCTATGACTTGCTGTTGGTTTATAATTTTAATTCTTTTGTTCTCCTTTTTTTTTTGCATTTTGTGTATCTCAGTATCTACAGCTAAAAATTAAAGATTGATATAATTTCTCTAATGAATTCAGTGAAAAAAATTTTGCCAGTGTTTTCAGTGAAGCCTAGACTTTATTGCAAGATAGCCCAATAGAGAAATTAATCATAAGAACATTACATTGAAATTTGAAAAATTTTAAGCTTTTGCAATTAAAATTCTTTGTTAGCAGCCATAAAATACCATTCATATGTATGTACTGCACTTTCTACTAAATGTTTGAGAATGATGTTTCTTAGTAGCAAATATATGCATTTCAAAGAAAGCTACTCATTTATATTTAGTGGCTAGATATTGTTATTCTAGGTATGCTTTCTATGCCTTGAAAGTTTTACATGTCTCAAAAGAAGTAGGGGTAGCCTCATTTCACTAGGAATAAAAAATGTGAAAGGGGGATTCAGCTGTCTGGGTGTAAGAGCAGGAGTGTGTGTCCTTTAGATTCAATTCTGTGATAAAAGGAGAGTTGTGAAGCATGGGAGAAGCAGTCTGCATGTTGATAACACACATGACAAACTACAAAGAGGGCAGCTGACAAAGATATGCTTGTTAAAGGTGGTCAGTAAAGGTGTGTTAATAATAGCAATTGTCAACTATGTCGAAAATAGCTCTTTAGCACATAATATCATAAACGTTTCTCAGTCAAGAAAACTAACCTGGTAATTGTGGCAGGAAGGCTCAAGTGACTGTGGATCATGAAGAATCTGACAAGTTATAATTGTTTTATCACATAGAAATGTGAAAGCAGCCCATTTCTATAATGGACTGCCAAGAAAGCATTTTCTCTGAAGCGGTTAAGATATACTTGGTGATTCTCAAATTCTTTGAGATATCTTATTCTTCACAATGAAATATGCTTCCTTCGTTTCAGTGAGACTGGGAATCAATAGAAACATGCATCAATTTATATATCCAAGGATTGATTGTGGTAATCTGTTTAATTCCAATTTAAGAAAGCATTATAAGGAGATGCATTTCACAACAAATGGTCTGACTTCCTGGCATCTATTAGCACTTCTCAGTAAACAAGCTGTACAAATGAAAATGGCCTTATAGACACTTAAGGAGGGTGCTCATATAACCTTTGAAATATATAGAGCCAATTTTTCATCAAATACCTGAGTGTTAGAACTTTTGTTTTTCAATATTTGACTCAGCATCCAGCCCACTAACAGGACTTATATTCAAACGTTAGCATACAAGATACCTGCTCACATAGTATGGCATTCCTCGTTTTCCATTACTGTGCTGAACCTACCACAGCTAATATGACCCATCTCCTCTGGGTAACGAAGGAGCTAATGAGCAATATTGTAATGTAGATTTTAGAGCAGTTGTGAAAAGAAAGAATCACAGATGCAGCTGAAAGCTTGTTTTACTTTTTAAAAAATCACCTTTGATTCTTGAGCTTTTTAGTATTTTCTCTCTTTCCTAAAAGCATTTCATTCTGGAAAGCTGAACACACTCCCATTAGCAACATGTTCAGTCAAGAGCATCTGGGAAAATATATCTGTTGCATTAAAAAAACATATAAATATTCCCACATTTGCTTTGTGGGGGATAACACAGAGCAGCTGTATTGTAAAACCTCATGCTTTGCAGAACACAGTCCATCAGAAGAGACATGTGTTTTGGCTCATCTGAGAGAGCGAGATGGCTATAAATCACCAGGTGGCAGTAGGAATTGTCTGGAAAAGCTCTGCTCAGCAGCAGAGGGATGGAGGCACAGAGGAGACCTCAGTGGGAGAGCAGCTTCCCTGCCCGCCTGTCGCTCCGCTGTGGCTCCTGGCACTGTCACTCCTTCCCCGTGCCCCTACTGCCATACCCTTCCTATTTTATTTTCCTGCCCCAGTTGCTTCCTGCCCCCCTGCCCTTGGCATGGCTCCCACCTCCACAGGGAGAGATGCCTTTGCCTCATTTCACCCACCTTTGCCTCAAGCAGAAGAGCCCTCCCCATCCGGTTCCTACCACCCGCTTCCCTGAGTAGGCTGCGGAGTTACTTCATTTACTGACACCCTATTAGCGATCTGCCTGCTAGTTAATAGGTGTGATCACATCAGCAGAGTACCCCAGAAAATCCTGGCTGCTTTTCTGTCAGGGACATGCGATGTTCAACATAGTTGAGAATGAGTGCCTCGGTATCATGAAATGATTTCCTAATGGAGGTTCAGACCTTGGAGGTGGTGAGAAGCGTACGTGGTTAGTGTGTGACATTGGATCTGATTGTGTATGTGCGTTATATTAATGGAGGTGGGAAGCTGCTAAGAGAGTTGTGATTAACTCCCAGCTGGGTAAATATAGGTGCCTTCCAAACTCCACTGGGATAATTCAGCTGCTTTGACAGTTCCCCAAATTTCTGTAAAATTAAGTTTTTCTGTAGCCACCTGATGATTTCTTCAGCTTTTATTTGGCATAGAAAGGTAAAGCTGGTTTAGAATATTTATTTTTTTTCCCCAGGTATAAATCTTGCCTATTTAATCAGTCAATGGCATCTAGCCTTGCAAAATGTTTCACGTGTTCATGTTTCTTACAAAAGGTTGTTTCTGAACAAATAGCCTGTTGTCCAGTCTATTTTGTCCTCTATTCATGACAAAGAACCAAATTTTGGCCCAAGAATCCTGATGTTGTGGTGTTTTTTAAGATAGATCACTGGGGGTTAGATGTTTTTAGAAATGCCGGTCTCCTGCACTAACAGTACTGAGTAATAGAAATGATTTAATGTTTGCTTTGAGGTACTGAAATTTAATTAAAACAGAGGAGGGGTAAAAGGGTTGTACTGACGTGATTACTTTTTATGTCTGTCCATTTTATTTAAGAATATTTCTGTGTTTCAGGCACGCTTTTGGGGAGTTATACTGTGGTTGTGAAATACTATATTTCCATACAATCTCTGAGATAATTCCATTGGATTTGCCACAAATACTTGCAGATAGGGCCCAGCATGGTGCAGCAATGAAGTACGAGAGGCCCTGGAAGCATGCAGATGCAACTGGAGATGCTATCACAGATCCTTTCATCCTGCTGCTGGCTTGTGTTTTGGACCCCAAACAAGATTTCTGAGACTCTAACAGGCTATAGGGGCTTTTGTATGCTGTATTATTTGGAAGTGATGTTGCAGGATGATGTCTGCAGAGGTCAGCTATGCATCTACACTGTTGAGCCTCGGGTCAAGGTGGGTCCCTTACCAAGACGCACAAGGCACCGCTGCTTCCGGCTGCATCTCAAACTCCTCCAGGAGTAGAAAAAGAAAAAAGTCATTTAAAGGTACTGTGATTCCAGACCTTTTGTGTGAGAAGAGCCTCTTGAGACTAGTAAAGATTACAGCCAAGCATATGATATCTGCTGGAGTGTGAAAAGCCTGGAATTAGCGAAGGCAATTACTCACCAAGCAGTGCCTGCAGCTCAGGGCAGGGGAGCTGCTCCTGCAGTGTCACACAGTGATGACCTCCAACAGGGCTGGTGGGGAAACAAAACACTTGTCACCTCTCCTCAGCATTTGGTGGAAACAGGGCTTCCTTTCCCTGAGTGGGTGCAAGGGGACACGGATGGGAAGCTCACTCTTTAATTCTCTTACCAGAGATCAGAGATACCCTGACACGGCTTCTGTTCCTTGGCTCATTCAAGGAGAGCAAAGAGAAGATGGGTCTATTTTCATTCCTTCCTCAGGCCTTTGATTTAGAAGCAGCACTGTGAAAAATAGGACCAGGTTTTTATGCCCTTTATCCCATCTGGTACTGGGATAACAAGGTTCTACAGATGTGCCATATTGTTCCTTTCTTGAGGTAAAAACAGAGGACACTATTGGAAAAATCAAGATTGTGATATATAAAGATTGTGGGGGTTTTCTCTTAGGCAGCTCTTGTTGCACTTTTACTATGGTCATTTTTAAATGGAAAGCATGCAGCAAATTCGTGGCCCCTTTTTGTAAAATGTTATGAAGCTTAGATTTATGGATAGTACATGCAGCCTAGTTAGTGAAGGGAGATTAATCTATACTAGACTACAAGCATCCTTCTCATAATCTGCATTGGAGAGGATAGAAATGTATACTTGGCTGGACAGAAATAATAGAGGTACAACAGTCTGGTGACTTCAGTAGGTTACCCCACAAGGTTCGTCAGCACAACCCTTTTATTTATTCAGTATTAGTCACTGGGCAGGGGCCATGGCAGCAACAGCGCTGTAAAAGTTTGAGGCCAGACTCGTTTCAGTGGTGCCGAGTGACAGGACAAGGGGCAACAGGCACAAACTGGAACACAGAAAATTCCATCTCAACATGAGGAAAAACTTCTTTCCTTTGAGGCTGGCAGAGCACTGGAACAGGCTGCCCAGAGAGATGGTGGAGTCTCCTTCTCTGGAGACATTAAAAACCTGCCTGGACGTGTTCCTGTGCAACCTGCTCTAGGTGACCCTGCTCTGGCAGGGGGGTTGCACTAGATGATCTCCAGAGGTCCCTTCCAACCCCTACCATTCTGTGATTCTGTGAAAAGCACAAGAAGACTGTCCACATCTGAAAATTTACAAAACAGGGTGTTTGTCATCTCCCTCAGACCTGTATTTCCTTCACTAGACCTCATTGTGTTAAATGTGCTTCCAAGTAGCAAAACACTGATGTCTTAAGGAGCTGCAGCCCAGCAGTCCTTGGAGGTTGCTGCAGCTGTGTCCAACAGCTGGGAGGGTCTGGACCTGCTTAGGTATCTCCACTTGTGGGAGTGGGCATTCGCTGTAATGGCCACAATAGGAAAGAACACTGCTTCTGAGGGATGTTTCTGTCTAGCACACAGAGCAAAATCTTTGGTGGTGAGGTCATTATTATGTGTGTAAACATGGCACAGAAAGCAGATCAGCTTCCTCCCAGGTCTGAGCAGAAGCCATCAATACTGCTAATGTTTCTGTGGTCCTTACAGCAGTGTCCAGACCTCTTGGTTGTTGTGCACAAGCACCTTGAGTGAGATCTCTAGTTTTACTCACCACAAACCCAGCTTTTCACTGCCTCCATGAACAATGCATTTGGATCTCACTATATCCCCAGGTGGAATGGCAAAAAGGACAGAACAACACTATTTACTTTGTCCCCTGCCTCCAAACCTAATCACAGAAGACAACTATTTACAGCAAAATAAGCTAGTAAAGAGAAAGGGATAATCTGGGAAAACTGTTTTGCTTCCAATTCACAATTTGGACCTAACATATGCGGAAGGTATTAAAATATTGCAAACGTTGGGTGGCTGCTATGAATGAGCTAATGCTCTCATTGTAAATCTTCACTGACCTTAGAACAAAACTATATCCAGAACTGGCTATTGGAGATGAACGCTTGCTTCCAGTTCAGCTCACACTCTCAGATATCCTAATCATCAAGGATTTCGTACGCATCTCAGAAGATCTTTACAGGCATGGACACCACACTCAAGAGGGGGTGGATTTACTGTTATCTATTCCACTGCTATTGCTTGTTGGCATACCCTGCCTCATTGGTAAACATGGGGCAGCTTTATCTCAGTTTCACTTAGAGATAAGCTGCCTCTCAATTATCTTGTGGTAAACACAAGCAGTTACCTCAATGGAGCTGACAAGTTACAAATCAATGTCTTACTTTATGCAGTGGTATCTTATTCTCGCGCTCATAACCAAAATGATGTGCCTGCCATCTGTCATGTGTGGCTCTGCCTTTCCCTGGCAAGTGACTTCAGCTTCATCAGAGACACCATTACTTTAATGACATATTTTAAGGCTATATTTAGCTTTCATGATAGTGGGCTCTGCTTTTTGTTTGTTTACATGGTGCATTGCCCTCTGGAGTCGAGCTGATTTATATGTTGGCATAGAGTGAGGGGACTGGACCTGTTCTTTCTGTAGCAGAGCCAGCATCAGAGCAGCACTGGTGCTGCTAATCGTGCTAGGCTTATTATGTGAATAAATACAGATGTCCCGTTTCTGATGCTGCCAGTTAGAGACCTTTTACAAGTTCAAAATTCACAGAAATGCCAAAAGAATAAAATAGATTGAAGGTCAGAACTGGCTGCATCAACAAACAGCTGGAAGCCAAGTGGCCAGGAGACCTGGCTATGGTCATGCTCAGAGACTTATGGTCATTTGGAGTAGAGAATAGTGGAGGTTTTCCAGCTCCCCAGAATTTAATAATTTCAGATGAATGATGATAAAACTCTTCTATGTCTTGAATATATTTTTTTCATGGAATACACATCAAATTTCATTGAATATACAAACGTGAATATACATTTTCCCACAGAAAATACCTTTGCCCTTGAGTAATATTGGTAACATGAGTTTCTTAAGACTCTCTCTTGGAATACAGTGGGAATTTAGGTCCAACCATTGGTCAGTCAGAAAACATCAGAGATTGGAAGTGAAAAATCTTAGCTGTAACCACCTTCTCACCAAATGATGAACATGTAGCACTATTTTTGCAGATTTAAAAGTTAAAAAAAAAGTTTGAGAAATGAAAAAGGGAAGATTGTCAGAGCAGTACGAACTTAGGTGTGCTGCCTATCCTGTTTATTTTATGAGAAAATATAAATACCTTACAGCAAGGTATAAACAATAGCCTACTGTAGTAAAACATAAAATAATTTGCAGTGATGAAGTTAAAAAAAATCATAGTAAACTAAACATTTACAGAGAAAACAAGAATTTTGATATAAGACTGTATAAAGCATAGTTCTATATGGTATGTGGTTAAGTGTAGTTGTGGAAGCAATCTGAAATTTAATATCTAAAAATAAAGTGTTAGGTGATGAAGAACAATGAATAATGAAGCAAAAATTCCAAAAGAGCTTAGAACTTGTGTCGCTTATTCCTTCCATTATCTATTCTTTTGGGGCAAGCCAGGAAATGACAGAACTGTCTCGGAGAAGAAAGGTAAACACAAAAAGAAGAGTAGGAGCGTTAAAGAGTGAAGCCCTTAGGAGTGATAGAGCTTCACAGAAAGGAGACTGGGGAGAAACTGCAAGTACTCTTGGGGAAGGAGTGATGCTGAACTTGGAAACATGAAGCTAATCCATCTGGAGAAAAATTAAGCTGACACATGTGTATGCAATGGGAAGGAAAAACCTCTGGTGCAGTAACGCTAAGAGCAAAAAGGATGTATGGGTAAGTGTTTGCAGTGCAATATAGCTTAAAAAGAAAAGGCTGGTAGAACATGCAGCCGGATGGATGGGAAAGGGGGGATGTGAGGACATATATCAGGTGCCAGGAAGCAGCAGCTCTCTTCCCACATGACTCTGTAGGCTTTAGGCCTTGTTGGTTACACATGGTTACAAATGACTCCTAAGGTAAGAAGGACTGATTTATACAAAAAATTAAAAAAAAAAAAAAAGAAAAAATTTTCACCTAGTCTAAAGAAAGGGCTCCTCAGGGATACCAAATAGCAATTAATTGACAGATGAAAGCATCAAGGGAAAGAATTGATTATAATTTTAAATTAACCAATCAAGTAATTTTATAGTGAGAAGCAGAATGAATATTCTAATAATATGATGTGTTCAAAGGGAGAAGAGTGAACCAATCCTTGTGCGGAATGTGGAAAAGGAGAGTGAGAAAGCAAAAAAACAACATTGAAAAAAAAGTTGTCTGAAGCTGTGCTTAAATAAGAAGCTCTGTGTGAAACGTGTTGAACACTCAGGCTTTAAAGGATAAAGCTCTAATCTGTGGCCTAGAGCTCTTTGGCCAGATACTCGTTGAATCATGATAAATTTTTTGGGGAACCCAACAGGGATTGTGGCAGAGAACCAAGTTCCCCCTTCATTGGTGAAAGAAGTGGCCGCAGGATAGGCAAGGTAGGTGGCAAAGGTAGCTGTCCCACTGCGCTGCAATTCCTGCCTTGTGTTCCTCCTCAGCCAAGCCTTCACTTCGGAGTGCAGAGCGGTCACCCCTCTTCTGACGTGCAATCTCATGTTTCAGAAATACTCCCTCAGCCTCACCCTCTGGCCGTAACCAGCATCTCGTCTCGCAGAGCAGGAGACCGTATGCTTGTGGACGGGGATGTGATGTTCGGTGGGGGCTGTGTGCTCAGAGGGCCACTTCCCAGCTGCTGCCTACGGTTATGGTCCCTGCAGCATCTCTTGATTTGAAATGCCAAAGCATCCTGTGTCTCTAAGGAGGGTCTCTCTTACTTGTTGGAAAAGAATATACCTGAGACACATGTAGCTAAGCTGGGAAAACACTGATGTGGACAGTGTGAATCCTTTCTGACTAATAACATATAGCCTCATTAATGACCTCCTTACCTGCAGACAGGAGGGAGAACAAACACATATTTGTCAAAGGAGCTCAATGGCTCGTTCTATTTTTATAGTATTTCAGAGTTTCATTTGCAGTCAGGCAATGAAACGCAGCCCACAGGAAACACCTTTATCTCCCTTTTTTTTTTTTTTGGAAGGTCCTGTACACCTCCTGGGGACAGTGATAGTGGGAGCAAAGCTGAGGGGAGAGCGCCGGGCATTGGGGAGCCCGGCAAATCTGAGCCGGCACAAGGACGGTGGCCGCCTTTTTTTTTTTTTTTTTTTTTTTTTTTTTTTGCTTTCGAGTGAATCTGTAGGAGAAAAAGAAGTAGGAGGGTTCCACCTGCCGGACAAACAATTAAGCCAATTGCTTCTGGAAAAGGGACGGGGCAGGTTGCCATCTGCCATTCTGTGTTTTCACCTGTGCGAGGCAGAGAGAGACCAGCAGCACAGGTCTAACTGCTTCGCCATCCGTACCCAACAACAGTCATGGCTGGGTATAGGTTGCTGCAATATCTTCCCTTGCAATGAGTTTCTCTTGGGGTTAGTAGATTACTATCAGAGGTTTCCAGATTTCCTAATTAGCTACAGACCTAAAAGCAATTAGCTCAGATCTATTTACATGCAAAAAACCGCCCTGTCCTGTCTGTTCTACTGCTGGTTGCTGAAATAAGTAATGTAACTCTTCAGGAGTCCTCTCCCTTGTGACTAATGGGTCCCGAGAGCTTCAGGGCATGATGTTCATTACCTAATAGAAGGATTTTTTTTCTCATGAGTCAGAGCTAACCTGATGCCCCAGCATGGAAAACTGAGACACAGTGTTTATTATTCAAGAGTCACAGAAAACAGAAACCTCTCACTTTTAGAAGCTGAGATTTGAAACACAGATAATAAATTACTGCTTTTCTGTCTGTCTTCAATTATTATCCAAAATATCACTGCAGCTGGTTGAACTTCTTGCAGATCCCAACTGATCTGACTCACAACCTTGTCTTTTGACATAATTTGGAAATTAAAAGAGCACCAATTTGGCCTCTTCATGATTTTATATCAAGTTGGCTCCTTTGTATTTAGACATCCTGGGGCAGATGCTTCTTCATACCGGGGATGTGGGCTGTTCCAAGCCCTACTACATCAGTGGCAAAACCAGTTGCAGGAATTTGCTGCTGTGCTGGGATTCTCCTGGAAGAAAGAGGAGCTAAGTGTATACATGTATAAAACTCTATCTATATACATATTATGTGCACATAATATAAGTAACATATAGTATTGCAGTTAGTAACATTATTTCCACTGATTTTTCACCCAGTTTCCTGCCTCCTCTGGGATACTGAATTGGATGTAAGTAGAAGATATTTGAAAAAGGTGTACAGACTGCTAGAAAGTAATTGATTTCCTTTTTCTCTCTAAAATGTACATTCTCGCAGTACACCCTGCAGCAGAGCAAACCAGTAACACCAATTAGCGAGCATGTTTCTAAAAAATCTTGTGCATGTCAGGAATGCACGGAGCAGAGAGCAACAGAAAAAAAAAAAAAGAAAAAGATCACTAATGCTGGCAAATAAATCTTCTGCTTCTATAATGTCATAACAGTACCAGAAGAAAAACGCAACAGAGATCTGTGGAATGCAAATCTGCAGAAGTCAAGGATGCCTGCAGTTACAGTATGTAAGCAGTATCTAGTTTTGTGGTGGAACTGATTAGAAGAACCACTTGTCCTCGAAAGAGCCAGCTAACATATTTGAAAATCAATCTGTAGCTGAATAAATGTACGATTGAAAAGGCTCATCAAATCTCCAGGCTTAAATGGATTCTTGTTACAGGTTAACCATGATGGAAAGGTAGCATTAGTCTTCCCTCATCACTCTCTTGGGACTCACTTTCTCACCTGCTATGTATTAATCACAGATTTGACTGGGGAGAGAGATACCACCTTGTGGAACTGGTTAAGTGTTCCCTCTTGATTTCAAATTTATTGTCTTAGAAAAATACTGCACTTCTGTAGGATGTAAAGATAAAACCAAGCACCCTTTCTGTAGGACTGTTGAAATGTGACTGTCGGGCATGCTCGTTAAACAACTGGCAACTTGGTACATGAAGGAAGGACCACTCCAATAGAGAGATCTGGAATTCCCAGCAGCTGGGGAGTTTGCAAGTTGGCTTCTTACTTTCCTGCTCCAGCAAGGACATTCATCAAATGCAAGGAGTCAGATTCTGACTTTGGCTTTGCGTTGAGAAAAGAAAATGGACTTGGAGATTATAATGATTGTCTTTAAGTAGTGGTGGGAGAAAGGCAATTACATATACTGTTTACCTGTGTTTTATTGGTGGAGGGTGGAAAATGTCTCATGTGCTGTATCTTCTGGTGAAATATGAAGCTTTAATTTTAAAGTAACCTTGGCTTTAAATGAGTAGGACTGCAGTAGTCTGTTTTAAGGTGCTGCATGGTCATATACACATGCTGTCTGAATTTTAAAGAGAAGACATATATGACCCACCTAATGCGAATTACTATTTTCGACATGCTGTTGCACCAGAAGATCATGTCAGGAGGATGTAAATAATTGCATTGGCTGCTGGTATCTGTACTGCTGCTTTCTATAATACAAAATTAATTGAGATGCAGCTGACAGAGAGACCTGAATCCAAACATCCTCCAGGATACTCTTTAAAGTGGAACAACCATATCCCATTTCCTAGTCAGATTTAGTACAGGACTGACACCAGCTGCCTAGATGCTGTCATCAGCATTTATTAATTCATTCATCTTGCTTACGTTTTGTTAGCAGAACAAACTATGGTGGAGGCGGTTTTTCTTTTTCAGACACCTCGAGTCTTGCAATCACCAGGAAAGGCTGAGTTACTCACACCGCTGGGAAGCGTGAAGAGTGCGGGAAGAACTACAGAGCAAAATCTACGCGCCAAAGTTTTGCGTGCTGTGCGGGTCCCGTTTCTTTGGTGGGAGAGCACCGCAGGCTGCGTAAAGAGGATAAAAAAGAATGAAGGAATAAATAAATAAATAAAACCCAACCAAATAAATAAATGAAAGCAAACCAGCTGTGGTTAATTCTTGCAGACGCAGCGGGCGGGGGACGTCCCCGTCGCTCCGCTAGGGGGCGCCAGAGGAGCGGCGTTGCGGCGGGCGGGCGGCGAGGCGAAGTTTTGATTTTTAGCCGTTTTTTGCCCCTAAAAAGGTTTTCCACTGCGGGGAGGCGTCTTGTTAAAACCAGGCTTCTCGTTAAAACAGGGACGCCGGCCTTGGAAAGCCTCCCCTTGCCTTTAGCGAGGGCCCGTGGCCCATTACAGGAGACCCGGCGGTGGCTCTTGCATGAAACCCTTGGGAGTCCAAATACAGAAATGGCAGCAGTGCCGCTACATAGAGTATATGTGGGTCGGCGGGCAATGTGCCAGGCGCTGGGATAATTTCTCCCTTATTCCGACTAGGGAATGGATGACTGGGCATTTGTATGGTGCTTTTGAAAGGAGAAAGTTCCTCTTCAGGCTAGGCGGGGAGCTGACATCTGCAGTTCACCTTTCCTCGTGTGTTTTTTTCTTTTTTTTTGCTAATGCCATCAATCTACACCATCCTTTATAAGAGCGAAAGGCAATCTGAGAGCAGCAGAGTAGCTACCTTAAATCAAAATAAACCCACAATGACAGATGAAGCTCGCAGCACAAACCCCACTTGTTCCAGCCACAGAGTAACAATCTCCTCTTGAGACTGCCCTGCCCAAAAGGGTCTGGGCAAAGAAGGGCACGTGGATTGATGGAGAGGGGGTCCTGGTTTCTGAATGACGCCCCTGTTCAGGGAGTGAAAGTGTGGAGGTGTCCAGCACAGATGGCCGAGACAAGTGTTGATACAGAAAAATCTGTTCCACCATCCCTGAACATGGAGCCAACACCAAGCTGGGTAGGTCAAGGGGAAGAAGCAATAGTCTTGGGATGGTACCTGTGGAAAAGGGGTAGGGAGAGGGGAGAGTAAAGGGGAGGAGGAGGGAAAAAAGAGAGGGTGCATAGTTCTCTTTGGGGAAGGGGGAAAATGAGGCAACAGAGCTGACCTACAAGAGAAACAAGTAATCAAGTGTGTCGCTGCAGCCAGGAGCAGTGAGAAATTTCTTTTTTCTTTTTTTTTTTTTTAAATTACGGAACAATCAGTATTTCATTCCATTTTGAAATGGAAAGCCGTTCCTTATTCATTAAAAATGTACGTTCCATAAAATATGGATCAGCAGCAGGCCCCTCTGGTGAACAGTGAGTTACAGTCCTCCCAATTTGAACTAAATTATTTGTGTTGGTTTTACGATCTCGAATGCAAAGTCCTGTGCTCCAGTGCTTCTTTCCAATGATTTTAAGCAATTTTATTATAATACTTGAAGCTTTTTAATGTCTGAACAAAGTAATACATTCAGGGGTTATGAGAGGAAAAAGGGAGAGGAGACCAGAAAAGCACCACTTATAATGGAAAATAATAATAAAGAAGTTGTAAAGCACTCCTGTGTAGGGGAAGAGGGAGAGGGAAGCAGGATTGAGTAATGGAACCTCAACGTATAATCTCTTCAAATTTTTAAGTGCTTCATACTGAATCATTTGACTTGAATCTGAATCTACAGATGTAATTACAGGTCAGCTCTGGAACATGAAGGGCCTTGTTGCCTTGCACAGATACAGTTTTGGCTAAGGATCCTCCTTTCAAACCCAGTCTCAGTTCAGCACAGCTTTGTATTGAAACTCAACTAATCTTACATGACATACATCATTAGTTGTAGCCATGGAAGAACATCAGAAGAAAAGGTATGTTTTGTTACCATACACAATCAAGCCCAATCTTGCCCTGATCTCAGATTCGTATTTACAATGCTTTTCCTATAAGTTTGCTCAAAACCAAACTAATAAAGCTCTTGGTTTGTCCTGAATTGAAAGGAGCTATTACTTCTGAACCTTAAATTAGAACCAGGATGCAAAATGTACATTTCTTTTTCTTTCCAAATAGTTCTGTTATATAGGAGTATGCAAAATCTCTGTTTCTTCGTTGTAGGGGTTCTGGTAAAGATATCTCACTTTTACTCTCTACTTAAAATGTGTAGTTTTTCTTTTATTTTTCCTGCAAAAATTTAAAACATGTTGAAGAGAACTCTTTCTCTTCTGATTAATGAAAGCATAAGCTTGAAATCCATCTGAAGATTAAGGGCACTGTCTTCTCTATGGAGTCACACTAAATTGAATGTTATTTATAATTTATAGGAATGCTGAGTAGGAGGATACTCCTGAAATATATAAGCTTTCATCCATTAATTTAATGAATATAATTATTCCCTAAATCTTATACATAATTCTTGCCATGTTGAAAGAGTAGTCTGTACAGATTTTTCAGAGTATTACCGCTAAACCTCCTTAAACTTCTCTCAACTTACTTTATATGAGATGCACTGAAAATTACCTCATTCTTCTGGGTACCGCATTACTACACACTTTGTAGGTTCCTACCGCACTTATTCATAAATATTGTAGTGCAAAATATACATTATATAGAACTATTCACCAACCAGATGTAAATGCATTTACTCCTAAGGCCTGAGCTGGGTCCTGCTGAGCATCCCTTCTCTAGCTGAAAATCCATGAAATGTCTTTGAACTTTAGAGCTGGTCACTGGCGTCTGATGCAGCTCCTGCTGAAGTCAGTGTGGGTCTCTCTATTGATTTCAGGTAGAGCTGGTTTTGCTCTTCAAAGTAAAATACTGCGTCTCCTACTGAAGGAGAGCACCCGCTGGGGACCTGTCAGAACTACTCCTGAGCAACGACGCCGGGCCCAGACCCATTGCTGTTCTGTCACCTGGATTTGACTTTGATGTGTATTTTTTTTTGTATCGTGACATGAGGATGTAATACATCCTGAAGAGACAGATTGTCAGCTGATGGAAGTCAGCATAACAGTGTTGTTTCTGTTTATGAACCTGTCTCTGAAATTCAGGGCCAAAAGCTGCCTATTTCAATATGCACAGGATAATTCAAAACCTTTGGCAGATCCCTGAGGATCTTAAGGACAGCAAAACTTCTATGAGATTCTTCCCTTTGAATGTCACAGGTGTCTGAGAACAAACCTGTTTCATAATGTCATTGTAAATTGTAAGTCCAATCATTACTATGTGCTCTCCAACACACAGTTAAAACTTTGTTTTCTAGTATTTGAGCCATTGACTCCGTGATCATGAGTTTCACAGACATAATTCTCTTAGTATAAACCAGTTTTCATAAACAATGTACTTTTAATAGGCAAAATTGCTACTCTGTCAACCAGAATAATTATGGTTTAAACTTTGCTCCATTCACAGGAATCCCTAAGTTCCCTCTTTCAGAATAACACCTTTTACACAGTTTTCTTAATTTTTACTGTGCAGACTTCTGTTGCTGTCTCTTTGAAATGCCTTTCATTTACACATTTAATCTCCTTTTCAAGGTTTTAACACTTGGCTGTGTACACATTCACAGCTGTGACAAATTTCACCTCTAAGTCTTAGAGCTTTTTTTCCCCACTGACACTTCACAGAAATCTATACAGTTGTCCTTAATTTGAAGGAGTGCAGAAGAGGCAGCTTGTGAAATCCAGATATTTCCCTGCATTTCTGCAATCTACAACAGACACCTAGGTGATTACACTTGGGACCTATTCCAAGAGAAGGCACAGAGACAGAAATTTCAGTGGCACGCTGAGATTTACTGGGGTTGAACTGTTTTGGTACTTCTGAAGGTGGCGAAGGGAACTTTCTACCATTTTTCCTACTTTTCCCGCCGGGGAAAAAGAGACGCTGCGTGTGCAATGATCAGCCACTGAATATGGAATTTGGATAGGGGAGAGTTTGTGAATCCCTTCTTTACAGTGACTAAGAAGGTATGTAATTGCTACATCACTGTGACAGAAAATACTCCTTACTCCTCATAAACATTTATGAGAGGTAGCAAGCCCAGTAAGAGCAGCCACAGGCTTTTTGCTAACTGTGCCTTACGCTGCCAGGCCCCTCTCCTGTCCTACTAGGCTTGTTGTCAGCTCACTGTGGGAGTTTGCTGTCTAAACCAGAGTTTGCCATGAGAAGTCCCTGGGTCTGATGCGTGGTATAAGCCAGGGGTAACAGCAAAGGGCTTGAAAGTTGGGGCACAGGTTGCAAATGGAGGCTGCGGCTGCACAGCTATGAACAACTCTTTTATGGACAATTACTCGCCATTGGAGAAGAGCAGCCTTGAGAGCTGAGAAGAAGCTGCCATGTATCAAAGTATATAAGTATATAACAAAGAAGAGAAGCAATGGCAAAGCACGGAAACAGCCCAGCTGATCAGCTGGGTGCAATCCCTGCCACAGCCTGAGAAAGTAACACCCTCCAGTATCACACAGTACTTTCCCCGGGGTGGAGGCCAAAGCCTCTGAACTTTTCAAAAATGCAGATCTCCTGCAAAAGCTCCAGGTGCTGAATCTGGGGAGAGGAGTGACATCTCCTCCTGCTCCCCCCGTATGTCACTGAACTCAGCAGGAACCGTATGCTACAGAGCAAAGAGGTGGAGGGGTTTGTGGGTTGACCCAAATTGCATATAAAGGATTAACATGAGATAATTACAGATCCAGAGGTAGGCTTAGGATTTTGCTACTAAACACTGCTGCTTAAGCACTTATATGAGACTAACTGGTAGGTGGATGACAATGCATTCAAATGGAATTTCCTATTTATAATACCTATATAATTCTCCTGTCAAGATTTTAATGGTAGAAAATTGAGACTGAGGTATGAGCAAACAGGAAAAAAGTGAAGTTTACGACTGAAAAGACATTGGATAAAAAAAATAGTGGAAAGAACGGCTGTCATCAAAAGATCTAAACAGATTTTTTGACAGAGAACTGAATCTAGTATGTGTAACTATCCTGTGTATGTTGACTGTACTTAAAACCCCTCCAAGTTATAAACAATTGCTAGAATGGCTGTGGAGAAATTAACTGTCAGGTTGGGCACCTAAGGCATGCAAAGCAGATTCAAGCTAAATTGTCTGAAATGCAGATGTTGAACAGTCAGGTCCCAGCACATCCCTCCCATAGACTTGGCCCAATACGTCACACCTTTCATTGCTTGCTGCTTTGGGAAGGAAATCCAGCTGGGATGTTTTGGGGAGAGGGGTCTAGTGATCTACTTAACACCAGAACAGAGCATCTGTGCCCTTTGGTTCAGAGCCTGCCCAGCCTAAATCCTAAGGGAGAGCTAGACTCACTCATCTATATACTCAGTTAAACACTCAGTTTAATGGGGTTAATCCTTTCAATTTGCTTGTCTAAAAAGATGGGAACCCAGAGGAGCTAGGCCCATACTATAGTTCAGAGATGAACTAGACTCTGGATCCATTTCCTGGACATCCTCATCTGCCTCCTGGTTTTGGTGAATAAATTTACCAAACTTTTGACTTGTCCTAATGCCAACACGTATGCAGCACTGACATCCTCCAGTAACTGAACCGTACCTGTCTTGGCAAAGTAAAGATATAAGAAAGATAATAATAAATTGCCCCCACTCTGAAACCTGAAACGGGCATCTGCAACAGCAAATACCCTGACAGTGTGAGTACTTTAGGAAGTGAAGATGCTTGGAAAAACAATGCTTCACTAGCAAAAATGCACAGCAGCATCTTTAGCAAATAAGCTTGTGCTAAAGCCACTGGGAGCAGCAGGAGAGCAGCACCTCTAGAAAAAAAAAAAGAAATTGCTCCATATGTTTTGAATTGGAGGCCAGTACATAAAAGAGTGGAATGTGAATCTTCCTAATGCTTAAAGAATACAGAAAGAGTGGTGCGTACTAATTATCTTTTAAATTGGCTAATATGTCACCTGATGAGTATGCGCCTCTGCTGGGCCATCTGGGAGTTTAGTAGCTGCATGAGGCATTAGGTTACATTACAAAACATGTAGGAATTCATTATCTGGGGCAATTCTCTTTCAGCCATCGAGCTATTTCCCCTACTTGGAGCCAATGAGTTTACTTCCCCATGAAACCTACTCTGTATTCACTCCCTAAAATAAGTACTAATTAGCTAAAGATAACAGTCAAATAAACCACTTTAATTGGGAAACAGAAATTGGCAGTTAAACATAAAAGTGTGTATGTAAATATGCTGATTATCTTCAGAGTTTGATAAATCATCTGTTTTCTTTGCAGAATGCAGGTATTTCTTCCCAAACCATGAGAACACTGCTATCATCTCAGTGCCTTAAATATATAAACTAAAAAGAAGTCCAAAACAATTAAATTGACACCCTTTTGCCTGTCTAGGAGATGCTGGACTTTCTTTTGCCTTGGTAAATATACTCCTTTAAGTACCTCCAGTTAAAAAATTAAAAACATTCTGCCTTTCATTCCTTCTTCATGTTGGGAGTGAAAAGTAAAAAAACTGTGAGAAACATTGACATGACTTTGTTGAAAGTCTCCATTCTTATTTTCTTGCTTTGAACTTTATATTGTACCTTATGCATTTCGAGTCTTGATGCACTAGTTCAAACAGAGCTTTGTGATCACATTAAGCTGTGAGCTGTAGAATTATTCAAACAAACAACATCAATAATTTTGTGTCAAAGTCTTCATGGCAATATATATGTTCTTGTCCCAGTTCTGGGATCATTCTCTAATGGAAAAACAGTCTACCAGAACATTTTCAGCCACCTCTACTCTCCAATCTTACAAGGTCATTTGTTGTGAAGCAGCAAGGTCATAAAGTAATTATCCTCTCTAGACACCTTGGTTTTATTAGCATGAGTGTAGTTATTACTGAGATGCTCTTCTTCATTTTGTGACAGAATTAACATGTAAATATGACAGTAGGTAACATCTACTTGGGCTGAGCTTAATCTGATGTGGGGCCTGCTTTTTGATGTCCTTGAACATGCATTAAATTTTAAATAGCACAGAATTGTCACGGCTGAGCAGGTTTGCAGGACTGATGCCATTCACAAAGCTCATCGGGCTGTATTTTTGTGAAACCTGCAAGGGGCTTCGAGGTTCCCTGATGGGGAAAAAAGGTTACCTCAAACTGTATTGTTCAAAATACGAATTTTGTTTAACTCTTCATTTTGAAAGAGGAAATCCAAAGCAGATACTGAGACAAATGATGTAAACTCATCACAGGGTAAGTGTTACCTTAAACCATGCCTGGAAGCTTATGGCGAGATGACTATGAAGACTACTTCAAATTGAGTGAATGTCTGATGACCTGTCTGTCCTGCAATAACCTGGAATACTGTAGAGATCTCTTAGGACTTCTGTATCCCCTATTTGGGATAGACTGGACTGTTCAAGAACTTTGTTGGAAGTCCTATAGGATATGGCCCTGGAGATAAGAGAGATCCAGGAGAGATTGTTGATTTTCAAGGACCATCTCCTCAGTCTCGAGCATGGTCCATCCTGACATGAAGGAAGGCAAATAAAGGTGGCAGGAGGCCTGCTAGATTAACAAGGAGATCCTGGCAGAACTTAGACATAAAAACAAAGCATAGAAGAGGTGGAAGCAGGGGCAGAAAACCCATGAGGGATATAGAGACACTGTTTGAATGGGATAGAGGGTGCCCTTGGTTATACCAGCTCTGAGCTGACCATGAGCCCCTGCAGCCAAACCCCCAGGAGGGGGGATGCTCCCAGTGTCCTAACACGGGAATAGGTTTGGAAAGCCAAAGCCCATCTGAGCTTGAATCTGGCTGTGAAAAGCAACAAGAAGGGCTCCTACAGGTATATCATGCATCGGGTTATATCCAGAAATTACTATTTTTGCATATTCCTAATATAAGGAAATGGTCAGTTTTGAAAAAGGAAAGAAGAAACTCTTTCTTGTCCTTCCTGTTCTCTCCCCTTATTCCCTTTCTTTAACTTCTTCCCTTGTTATGCTTAACAGCCAAGGCACACACCTGATTTGGGGAACCTACATTCATACCTGCTTTCTCCTGTGTAAGGAAGACAGCAGACTTTAACTTAGTCTTCCTCCTTTCTGCAAAATGTTACCTGCTGCTAATCAGCAGAGGCCGTCGTATGGCAGGGCCAGAGAGAGAAAGGGCATTTCCCTCACTTCTGAGTGCAAATGTGGGTAGGTGACAAGGCCTACTGAACACTAAAAATTGATTGCATGGCCCTTAAAGACCTCTGCAGGTCACTGTAGACTTGGATAGAGGGACAAGTATGTAGGCTTTAACTTTTAATTAAAAGTCTGTAGATTAACATGAAATTTTCTCCTTCCCTCGCTTAGTAGTGTGCTTATTTCAATCCTGTGGTGTCCTTATTGAATTCATATACAAGCTTTTATTTCCAAATTCCCTAAAGCTATCTTTATTTGCCTGTTTCCAAAAAATAGCAAACCCCCTGCTTGTTTAAACAAAGGGCAAGTATGGCAGTGGGAAGATAGCATAGAAACAACAGCTGGTGCAGGAGATTATGAAATTGTTGAAAACAATCGTAATAGTAAAAGACATTGTGCCTGCACCAGCTTCCAGAAAAGCTGCAGTCCTTGGGCTACTTGCTCATAATCGTCCCTAGAAAAATATCCATTAGAAACTGCAAAGCACTGACTATGAAATGCCTTGAGACATTTTGCCAGAATACCAGTTGCCTAAGAGGTTAAAAATACTCGGAAAGCTGCATACCCTGCAGTGTATGCTCTGTGGTGAGGAAGCACTGCTGGAATGAATGCATCTGTATTTTCAACTGGGGAAATTGTTTTCCATAGACTTGCACCATCATCTAGGATCTGCACTCCTGTTTCCAATTATGGCTCTTTCTTTTTCTCATTCCAGTGAGGGAAATGTGTTCCCAACATTAATGTCACAACTAGACTTGACTGAATAGTTCCAAAAATCAGGGTCAACCAAAAAAAAAAAAAGGAAAAAAAAGAAAACACAAAGATGAATAGATTAAAAATGAATCTTCTGGTTTTGAGCCAGCTAGAGAACCGATAAAAACAACAAGGAGCTAATTTTTTTTAACAGGTTTTGTTTTTCAGCTCATTCTACTCTGGACATCAATGACTAAGTAAGGTACTACAGATATCAACTGTTCACAGCCATTAACATATTGACCCCTTTTGCTTTCTGGAGTAGGTATGAAGAAGCATTTGATTGCAGCAGCAGGGTTCCTGCAGTCTGTAGCCCCAATCAAGACAGAGGCCAACAAGATGTTATTACTAGTACTAATGTGAATGCTAAATTCTTACTGGCAGAATTAATTGGACTATCAATTGATTTATCAACTCCATCTGCTACCTCTTTCAAATCGTAGCACCTCTGCACCAAGAAATCTCCAGCTTTTCTGCAGGCAAAGACACCTGCAACAAGGAGAAACTCTCCCGAAAAGTTGGAGGGCTGGATGAGACTGCTACTAGCATCCTTGCACAAAGTGTGGCCAGCTCGCACAGCTGAAAACTCTCTCAGAGATAAAAGCCAAGCAGCAGAGTGACTCTGAATCCTAATTGCTATTGCTAGCAAAAGCTCCCCATGCAACCGTGCCAAAATACATCATCAGCACAATGTGGCAGCACAGGGTGAAGGGGTGCACAGAATTTTCTGCCGTTCTGTAATGGCAAAAATGGAGGATTTTTAAGCTCTCCTCAGCCTGTGGATGTTACAACCCCCATCCCTCGTTGTGTCCCCAGGCTCTGGAGCTGGCTGCAAGGGCATGGAGAGGAGCACCCCTTCTGCTGGAGATGACCAGCTGGGCAGCCGGGAACACCTCCCTTTCTTGACTGAAAAAACTCATGGAGAGCTGTCTTTAATAGTTCTCAGCTTTTACTTGTGTCCAGGACCCCTTAGCATCAGGCTTCGTGTATGGGCATAGCACGGAGCCAATTAGTGATCTCCTTGGGGCCATGGGCACAGCGTGAGCATTCACACTTACATTTTCAGAGCAGACAGCCAGAGATGATCACAAAGTACCGAGCTGGCAGGGTGGACCAACGTGCTCCTAGCTGGCAATAAGACATTTTGATTTCTCTTATCATATGGTGGGGTGTTTACTTGCTGGGGTTGTTTTTAAAGTTTGCTTTCTCCCTCCCTGCTGCTCCTTCCCCAGTTAAATGCATTTTCCCTCACGTCTGAATTGATTTTTGGTCCCAGAAAGGTGAAGATGCCTATTAAGCAGAAGTGTGCTGGCTGCAGGGCAGCGTGTTCAGGGGAGCTGCAGGCACAGCACGGCAATTCATTTCTTTGCTACTCTGTTGTTTTGTCATGAAAGCAAAGCCTAACTGAAGATAGTTAGTCTTTAATGAATAAAGCTCTCTGTAATTTCCAGCTGTGGCCATGTAATCAGCGTTCATCCGCATGAAAAGGATTTTTTGTGCCCATATTTCATTTTGATGTGCATCTGTGCCCGTATTTTGCCCTTCTTCTGATTGGGTTGACAGTTCTCATCTTTATTAGTTCTGCCTTTCACTTCTGTCTTCCCATTTGCGTTTGAAAACAGAAACAAAACCCCAGAAAGCCCCAAATAGATTGCATTATCTAATAGTTTAATAGAGTGCTCCTCTGACCTTGATCATTTAAATTAATTAAATTCTCTTTGGTTTTGCTTACTGTTTTCCAAATCACTTTGTTGTAGCACATCAGATATTTTCTATCCTGTTATTTTTGGTCACTCTCTCTCCCCTGAGCACCACTGTGCCACTGCAACACACTTTTTAATTAGTTTCACCACAGTCATCAGCTTTGTGATTATCTCTGCATCTTGAACACCTGGTCTGACTTTAGAAATGACTTGCCATCTGGTCAAATACTGGGTAATTATAACAATTTAATGGCAGGATAAAATAGTGTTGGTTAAGAGACTTGATTGTTCCCTCCATTCCTTCCCCTCATGCAGTTTGGTTGCACTACTTCAAATTAAATTAAAATCCCATCATCAAGTTATCGCTCTTGGGTGGTTTTTTTCCCCTTCATTCACAATACTCATAAACATCTCCTGGAGTTAGTTTAGTTTTAGACTCTCCAGACATTATGTCTCTAAGAACTGCCTGAATTACTGCTTTAGATTCACTGATATGATACTTATTCTATAACTTCCATTGCATATCAATAAATGAAGCAGTAAATGGGTCTTGTCTGGCAAGTAAATGCTGAGACAACTGCAGGGGAGCCATTTGTCAGGAACACACACAAATGGAATCTCACTAATGTGCTACAAAATGTTTTTTTTTCTGTTTAATACTACTATATGCATACTCTTGGCAGCTGATACGCTGCACCATACTATAAATGCGCTGATTCTCGTGAAAAAGTCAGTGGATCGGATAATGAACTTCATGCAGTCTGGTCATTTTATGATTGGCTCATTTTACGACGCTTGGGTGAATAAGGGGTTTTTTTTGCTCATTAGATATTGGCTGAGAAAAGTATTCGTGAAGCAACTCCTCAAGTTTTTTTAGTGTACTACTAGCAGCTGGTTTGGAAAAATAAATAGATGTGGTTCATATAACTTTCTTTTACATTATGCAAAGAAAAAAGTGCTATCTAGATTTTTTTTTACACTTAAGTCCTTTCAGCATTTGTAGTTTGCCGAAGTATATTGTTGTAATTATTCAGATTGCATGATGATAGTTACAGTAACAAAAGCAATAATGAAGTATCTTCCCATCGGGAAATGAATGAGAAGAAGAACCCTTATGTAACTCTTTTCTCAGGTGCTACTGGCAAGAAAAAAGGCCTATTTAATTTTCTAGGGATTCTTTCTTGTATAAATACCAAAGAGTATTAGATTGATTTTTCATCCAGATCCCTGGGAAACTAAATACTTTTGTCATGTAATACTTCCTCCTAGCACACACCAAGTTTAGTCTGTAAAAGCACGAGGTCTATAAAACAAAGAAAACATTATTGGAGGTGAAGAATGGAAGGGGACATGGAACAAATCTGGAAAGCCAATGATAATTGACAGTATCGTCCACATATCAAATAAAAATCCCCTTATTATAACCAATACATATAGGATGCAGCAGGGCAGCCTGAAACTTTATCCTCATCCACCGGAGAGGAGACTGCACTCACCACTCACTGTGATCATGGTCTCTGTGTCCAAAGTGAGGGGCTGGAGCCCAGGTTTGGCCTGGACACTGCATTTCTCAGAGTCTCTGCAGGCTGGGCTGCTGCTTCACCTCTGCTCTTGCATACCCCCTCCTCTTCTGTGGCGTGGGGAGAGCTCGCAGGCAGCCCCCTGCCCCTGTGGTGGTGTCCATCCAGAAACTGCTTCAGCTGCTGCTTGCTTGGAAAAACTGCCCCTTCGCTCTGCCTCTTTATTTGCAGAGGATCCCATCTGTGGAGAGTTCTTTGAACCCGAAAAGACAAGCTGCCGCCCTCCTGCCCCATCTCACTCTGTGTTGCCTGCTGGACCTTTCAGCCACAGCAATGACTTCTCATCCTGGGCACGTTTCCTGTGGGTCTTGGGTGCGCACATCTCCGTGTTTACTTTGTCAGGGTGATATTTTTATCCAAATTCTTAAAACCTAATAGCAGATAGACCAAAATACCACCAGATAGGAGAGATCTATATGAGACCTGGTGCGCGCAACAGCTGGTGAGAGAGCACCAGCCTCTCCATGAGCCTAACGCACTTTTTCCTGCTCACCTGAAGGTGACAAACTACCCACTCTCCAGAGCTTTAGGGCTTCTGTTTGTACAAATAAAGTCCTTGAAAGCCTCAAAGAACAAATTGGAAGACACACACACACACAAAAGGCTTTTTTAGTATAAACATACATCATCAGTATATCTTGACTTTTCAGGGGAGGAAAATTATTTTTGCAATAAATTGTGTAATCAAACAAAACTGAAACCATTCTTACTTAATCAGAATATTCAGAGAAACAGGGGGTTTAAGTAAAGTCTCTTCATTAGGACCTTGCCACTACTATGCACTCTAATGGGTAAATTTAGGTCTTAACTCTGCAATCAGTTCCACTCGGGTAAGCTCTTACACAGAACCGCACTGGTGTCCGATTGCAGAACCAGGGCCACGGCGATGCAGCTACACCGTGGCCCGAGGTTCCTCCTGGCACAGCCTTGAATGTCAAATACCTAAATCTTCATCTGATAATTGACTTACATTATCTAGGAAATCTGAGGAACAAAACTTCAAGGTTAAAACAAGATAGTTGTTGTTGGCTTGCATAAAGATGTGGTAGCAAGATTATTATTTTTTTTAATTATACATTCCTTTCATAAATAAAATACTCTCTGCTGTAAAACAATAAAAGGCAGGATACAGTCTGTCTCACTTAGGTGAGAGATTTTAGATGTTGCATGGAGCAGCAGTGAGTGCTTCCCACTGCCATTGCGTGTTTCCAGGTGGCATGAGGGATGTGCTGTGGGAAGGAGCAATCCTCCCTTCCACACACACTCCTCTCGCTCCACAGCCTCCTGAGCCCACTTCTTTTGCCTCTTGTGTTTCCCCAGCCGGTGTGGTTGTGTTGGTTACAAAGCAAACCAGAGCAGTCAACCAGCTCTGGATTAAAATTCACTGAGTTAAAACGTGGTTATTTTCACTCAGAGCCGATCCCTATCCTGGTGTCCTGCCTTGTTCTTGCAGAAGGGAGAGAGAGGGTGAGGGCAGGGAGCAGGGACATGGTAATTGACTGAAGTAGCTCATGGACATATCAGATGCCCTGGATGGTCTCAGCCGACACAGCCACTCTGGAGCATTCAAAAGGCAGTTGTTTCTTCATCTTGGCTAAGCGTGCCCCAGCTCTGTGACATTGCTTTCAGCAGGGACCTCGATTGAAGTGCCAGGTAGGTGCCTCTCTCAAGCAAATCATTTCCCTGCTGATCTGAACTCACCACTACGGTTTTGGTAGGCATATGTCATGAAAATTGAGACTTCTAGAAATAAAAGCAAAAGCCCCACTAATTGCAACAGACGCAGGATGTCACTTGGGAAGAGAATGAAAATACTATACAGAGGTTGATTTAATCATAGAATCATAGAATCATAGAATTGTCAGGGTTGGAAGGGACCTTAAAGATCATCTAGTTCCAATCCCCTTGCCATGGGCAGGGACACCTCCCACTAGATCAGGTTGCT
>VYZM01016412.1:262662-280047 GCA_013398915.1 Dromas ardeola | reverse complement strand
AATCACCTCCCTCGACCTGCTGGCCACGCTTCTCTTGATGCAGCCCAGGATATGACTGGCTTTCTGGGCTGCAAGTGCACACTGACGGCTCATGTTGAGCCTCTCGTCCACCAGTACCCCCAAGTCCTTTTCTTCAGGACTTCTCTCAAGCCAGTCACTGCCCAGCCTATATTGGTTCTTGGGATTGCCCCGACCCAGATGGAGGACCTTGCACTTGGTCTTGTCGAACTTCATGAGGTTGGCCTGGGCCCACCTCTCCAGCCTGTCAAGGTCTCTCTGGATGGCATCCCTACCCTCCAGTGTGTCAGCTGCCCCACACAGTTTGGTGTCATCAGCGAACTTGCTGAGGGTGCAATATGAAATAAATTCAGGGTATGAAGCAGGTGACCAGAGGTGGTCTTAATGCTGAAGAAAGTAACTGCTGGGATGAAACTTCAAGAAACTCAGGGAACAACTTTTATTCATAACCCCGTTGAAATTTTAGTCCCATCAATTTGTGTGCATGTGTGAGTAATCTTATTTCCCATATCGTTCATTTTATTTTCTAATAGCTAGACCATACTGTTCCAAACTCAGAAATACGAAACTACTAAATCTGATTTCAATTCCAAAAAATGAGATACAGATTGAGACTTTCACACGTTTGATCACGTTGTTTCTGGTGAAACATGAGGCATTCTTAGCGGAGGACCAGTTTTATACCAACTAGTTGATCTACGGGTTTATCAACCGAAAGAACTAAGGCAATTTGCAAAACCACAGGCAAATAAACCGTGCAAATAAGTCATATTTGAAAACATCAGCATGGAAACTCAACTTTGTGCCTTGATATTCTTAAAGGTTTTATGGCTGATCTTGACTGAAGCTAGTAGGAGATACAGAAAACTGAAAAGCCAGAGACCTTATTCTGTATTTCCATCCCATAGGTGTTGCAGCTATGTCAGAAGGGAGGACTGTCCTTACAGTGTTCCCTTTTCATTTTCTGTAATGAAAAGGTGATGGGAAAGAGAGAAACAAAAATGTGGAGGAGGGAGCTGAGTCATACAGCCTAGCCTCTGGATCTGATATTAGGATCGTGGCAGCAAGAAGGGGAGATACATACTCTGTCCTTGGCTGCAGCAAGTCAGTCCTCAGGGAAGTTTGTACATGAAGTACTGAAGAAGGCATCATGTTCATGCAGTCCTTTGCATAAGATACCTCTCTTTAAGTGTTGCGACTTCAAAGAGCAGAAACAAATTCACTTTCTTCTCTCTACTCTGCTCCTCTCTTAATACACATTTTTTTGTCATGTTGCCAATGTGATGGCAGGTTTGTCTGGGCTGCAGACAGGGGCTGCACCCTCTCAAGGTGAAAGTCTGAGCCAACCGATCTCAGTAAATTAATTACTTCAAAGGTAGTAGCAGATTCAAAAGTTCAGGTGAAGTCTAACCACTCCAGGAAGACAGACAGAGGGACTCTGTTAGCAGGCATTACTCCAGTGTCTCTGGAAAACAAACAAGCAAGCAAAACTAGCATTCTTGTGGACTAGTGATGACTGTGTTGTACATAGCCTTAGCTGAGCTACAGGAAAACTCTGTTAAAGTTGATGTTTTCCTAGTGCAAACTCCGTAACTATAAAAACTAACACAAAAGAAGACCTTGGCAATCAGATGTTACCCTTAAACAAAGTGTTTTCTTGTGTAAGTACATGACTATTACCACCACAGATTGCATTAGTGATCCATCTAGCCTAATATTACTTCTCAGAAAATGTGAAATATTTCCAATATATGGACAAGAAATTCTTTTTAGCATTTTGTAATAACCTATTCATTCCCCTTGATTAGTATTAATCCTATGCCTCAAAACAGGAAGATTTATGGTTCTCTAGTGAAATTTCCAACTGTTAAAGCAGTACGAGCAGATAATATTGTTGCACAGCCTAGTATGTTCTTCTTAATATTTTGACAAGATTTTAATCTTTCGGAAAATGCTGCAAGTTTATGAATTTTGTGGTGCAATGAGATGCAACAGATGAAGTTTTCCGTCTGTCCTGTTTTCTGTATCTGTAGGCAACTCTCCAGAGAGAACAGGAATTGCTGGTGAGCTTTAGACTCCTGTAACAGGTTTTCCTTCCTGTGTTTTGTTTTACAGAATTCATGTATGAATACAAACAGAACAAGATATACTATACCTTGTACTCTGTGCCACTGACTTTTCCTTCTTGCCGAATCAATATATTGTCCCTAAATTCTGCCATTTTGTAACCGGGTGAAGATCATCTCAGAAGTGTCTGAGAAAATGGTGTCAGAATAAGGGTCAGTGTAAGTGTATCAGTATTTTTTTATGGGTGTCTAAGTCCAGTTGCTCAAGAGCTTTTTTCATTGCCTTGAATCAACAATTAGAATAATAGCATTACTGCTAAAGTGATGCTGGTGAAGTCTCAAAGGTCACGCCATTCTGATAGCTAGAATTGTTAGAAGCTTTGCCGTGCAGACTGCAGGAGTTGGGGTGCCCATCCACACCACGCACCGTGTCTGAGCAAGGTCTTTGTTTCCCCCTTGTTCATTGCCCTGGCCAGATGCAGTCCATCATCACTTTGAGAAACCAGCAGGCATCGTTCCGTGGATTGATGAGTAACAGGCACTTGCTGTTGCAGTCGTCCCACCTACAGCTGGCCCGAGCCGCACCAACTCCGGCAAATGCGTTTCTGCAGAACAATGCTGTCTTTGTTGGGTGTTAAGAGCATTTGAACAGCTGCACTTCCATAGGAATATAGCCCCCAAATAAAGCTTGCCTGTATTTAGGCCCAAACAGAATCCCTCCTTCACACCCAATTTCAAGGGCTAAAGACTGAACGCACTATTTACGTTTCATATACAGGCAAGACGTCTGGAACCCTTATAAAAACATCATTATATTTATATTTTGTATATGCAGAACCGTAGGCTCATTATGTCAAAGCGATGCCAAATCAGAGACTAACACCTACACCTGATTATGAAGCAATAATATTTTTTGCAAAAAAGTATTTATGTTATATATGGTATTTCCATCATGTCCACAATAGCACCAGTGATCAATTATAAATCTTGTAAAGCTTACCTGCCTCACTCGTCAAGTGGATTATTGTGAAAAGGTCCCTAAAGACCATCAAGTGACATAAATTATTCCCCGTTAAATGGAAAATTGATCTAGTGGCTAAAGAAACTGATGTAGCGATGTTTTCTGTACCAGGAATCTTGAATTTTCAGCTTGCCACAGTTTGAAAAGATATCTACTGCACTTCATAATGATACTATAGTGTTCTCTAATGATTATTGCTGTAAGAAAAGCTATTAGCATTCTTTTCAACAGTTTTAATGCACTTACTTTGACTTTACTAATAAACTGCAGAACAGATAATAATAATTCCTAAATATTGATCCATCTGTCTTCAGTTTGCATGAAGCATCTGAAAATGTCCTGCGAGGTTTTCTTGCTCCTGTAATCTGCTGCCATACTTAACATTTGTCTTCAGTAGACTGATGGTTTCTTTCCAACATGACAGCAGAGCTCCGCGTTGTGTGAAGCACCAACTCGGTGACCTTGGGAAGCGATATCGACAGTGACACCCTATCAGTCTGTCTCAGACTGGATCTCTCACTAAGCCTCTGAGACATATGGACTGTATTCAAAACGTCAGAGCCAGATCATTTTTTTTTTTAGATGTTTTTGCTTCCACTTTCAAGAATACACAGATAAGTCTGTTTTGGTAAAGGTCAGAAAAAAAATAAAGACAATGTTTCATAAGTTAATGGAGGGAGGGGCATAATGCTGGGTATTTTAGTGGTCATCCAGTGACCATCAGGGTGCAAAGAGGATATTTGAGCATCTGGCTTTTTGGCAGTGACAAAGACTGCAGCTTTTCTGTAAAGCCAGTCTGTCAATGCAGCTGGTAAGAATGAAAATTCTTTTAATATGCTCAGTAGCTATCCTATATCCTGACTGCTGTATCCTTGATGTCTCATAATAAAAAATTCATTTATGAAGCAGGTGTTACAAGGAAAACCAGTGTAGCTCTCCAGAAAGCATGAGGTATTTATTGTATCTTAGTGAAAGAACAGTCACAAACTTTCAAATCTGAATATGATTTAATATTTGCAGAGCTAGTATATGCATACACCGTAGAAAAGAATATCCCATAGTGAAATATGAACTAATAATTACCCTAGCGAGTTAGGGACAATCATATATTTTGCAAGAAAATCTCTCTTAGGATCCAATTAGATACCTGAAATTTCACCTGCTTAAAGATTTACATACTTAACTCAATAGCATGGCTTCTCCCACCTGCTCCCAAGCCATAGCTCAAACAGCTCGGGCACAGTGTAAAATGCTCCTTGTTGATGGGGTCAGACTAAGTTCTAAGCAGTTTAAAAAGTGCTTTAGCCTCAGTCTGTGTCTGGGTTGAAGCATATTATTAAAATCTGATCATGCCCTCGTTAGATCTCAAATTTAATAGCCACTCTTTTCCTTAGAAGTATTTTGTAGTTTAGGCAGGTCCTAATGAAATAAAGCACGATTATCTATTTTACACTGCTGCCCTCCACCACCCTGTCTCAGATGCTGAAAAGAAAGATGAATCCGTATCTCACCTTTCATTCAGACATGTACCTCCTGCCTTGCAACCTGCATCTCCTTATTTTACTTTGTGCGAGAACTCTCCATTTTATCTTTTTTTTTTTTTTCATTTTTTTGAAAAACACTTAGATGAGAGGAGGACATCACATCAAAGACAAAACAAACAAGCAAGCAACAGAAAATATTACAACCCCCTTTTTCAGCAAACCCACCAAAGTGTCACGCTCAGTGCTGAATCTGGTATTTAGATGCTGTGTTTTTCTGGATGCAGATCCCCCTTTTGTATGGAATTTGGACAGTAATGTCTTTGCCCTGTAGAGTTACTTTTATTCATTATTATACATCTGCACGTGATTCAACTAAAACTGGAGAAAATGTAGCTCGGCAAAGTACAAGATAGGAAGATTAAAGAGGAATTACACAAGTGAAAAGATGTCGGAAGATACTTGAATAGATGTTGTACAAATTTTAGTTACCCAAAACCAGATTCAACCACGAAATATGCCTCCTTGATTATCCAGCACAGGATAAGCAGCTGTTTTGGTTGATAACTGACATCCTCAGCGATGCTGCAGTTACCAGAAAACTCCTTTACATACAGAGTTGTGACTACTTGTTGCACAATTTTCCACTGTGTCCGAGATTGTTGGTAAGGCAGCAGAGGTGCTGTAGCAGCTTGAACCCGAGTGGGATCCCATGAGATTCCCATCAGGACCTGAGAAGAGCCTCTACCAGTTCTGATCCCCACAGCGTGGCCATCTTGGCAATGCAGGGGACTGGTCCAGTCATGCATCTGCTGGTAAACCAGAGACACCTTGCGTCCAAATACATTTTGAAAAGTGGCAACTCCCTATCACCAGTTTTATCAAGGAAGTGATTCTGATGCTAAAGAGCAAAACAGTTAGAAGGCAGCTACTGGTTTATTGTTAGTTTCTTAAACACGGTTATTATTCTCATTTTTTTTCCATTTGCTCATCAGCTGCTTTTGTGTGGGAAGCATTTCACTTCCCAGGAGCACAGCTTTTACCAGCTAAGTAGCAGAGGGCTATTACTGACTAGCTCTTTGTTTGCACATTACCTGGGCTGGCATGTCTATTTTGGAGGCCCTTTTTGCTCTTAATGTTCTCAGCTGGTGAGGGATGAAAGTGCTTAGGGGATTTACACCATCTAGAGTCGTGCCTTGACAACCTGTCTTGGAGCTTGTGCTGGTTGTAAGCCATTCGAGAAACAGCAGCGTTCTTGTGAATCTCTGGCATGACTGAAGCAAAAACATGGTGGCACCGTCCTCTCTATGCCGCCATGGAGTTTCTACCTCCTGGGACTGTCACTGGTAGCTGTGTGTCCTGGTGCAAGACACCTTCAGTTTTTTCTGAATCACTCTCCATCCTTACTTGAATGGCTTGAGGACTGTTGGAGGGAAATCCTTTGTAAAAATTTTTAAAAAACTGGGGCAAGAACAGATTCATGGGGGAATCCTGTCATCTGCAAATTGTGTTCTTTCAGCCTGTTGACTAGCACTGCTGTAGCAATATCTGTCTGAAAGCATCATTTCTATAGTGACCCATCAAAACAGCATCTTTACAGTTTTGGCCACTAAGGCAATGCGCCAGATGGCAATGTATACTGCCGTCAAGTAAAGAAAAATGGCCGTTATCATGGTCTGTTACAAAACTAGAAGAAAATGGTATCCCTTTTCTGCAAAGTCAATAAGGGCACAATAGGGAGAGCAATACTGGGGGTATAGCTCTTTGAAATGTTTGTTGCTCTAGGAATTTGTAAATGAGCTCAATAGTGATGTCATCTGATAGCTAACTGGACAGAAACTTTTCTGGTATAAAAATTGCCTCAGTCGTCTGCGATATCTTAGATAAACTTGTTCTCCTGCATGAGCTAGGGTATTCAAACAGACAATTGTGCTGTGCTGTGATATTATGTAGTATTTCTGATGGACTCGTGTGAAGGCTTTCCTCCTTTGGATGGCTTATCATTAATCAGGTGGAACCAAAGCAGCAAATGGTAGACAGATTGTAGACTAACCTGATCCTGACTACATCACAACTGGTCTTTCAACTAATAAATGCAAATAGGCTTGCTTCTTGCCAGTAAATTGACAGTACAAGGCTAAGACTTCGGTATTAAAGTCTTTGCAGAGAGCATTGCAGACTCAATAACACGGATTCTGTCACTGGCCATATGGAAGATTTAACACCTCCTCTACCACAGTGTAGCAATCTGATGTTAGGTAATCTTAAGATTCGCATAGCTAGTTGGACACACAGGAAAGTCCTACCTTTACAAAAAAACCTAACAGTCATCCATGTATATTCAGGACTCCAGCAGTTAGTCATACAACTCTACAGGATCTGGCAAAAATGGTGGGACTTTACAGGCAGAGCTTCTCCTCTGATTGTTATCTATTTATTACTATATGCATACGCATGGATTGAAGTGGGAATTCAGAAACAATAAGACATGTTCCCTATTCTATCTGATGTGGCAGCATGGCATATCAGTGTGTGCTGGTCCCTTTCAAGCACTGGCAGGGATGTCACAGGGAGGCCCGTAGCACAGTGGACAAACATGGACAGTAGGTCTAGCTACATAAGTGCTGTTGAGTCCTCTGCCTCAGATGTACCAGCTGTCACCTCAGACAGCAATCCTGTTGCAGCCAGAGTGGTATCTTCTGAGTGCTGCTTTGGAGCTAGGTATGGTCCAAGACCTCAGTCCTGCAAGCTCATCCCTTAGGATGGCCCTGAACGTGTTACTGATGTCCAGTACCTAAAGAGGGCCTACAGGAGAGATGGGGAGGGACTCTTTATCAGGGAGTATAGTGATAGGACACGGGGTAACGGTTTTAAACTGAAAGAGGGTAGATTTAGATTAGATGTTGGGAAGAAACTCCTTACTGTGAAGGTGGTGAAACACTGGAACAAGTTACTCAGAGAACTTGTGGATGCTCCATCCCTGGAGGTGTTCAAGACCAGGCTGGATGGGGCTTTGAGCAACTTGATCTAGTGGGAGGTGGGGCAGGGAGTTGGAACTAGATGATCTTTAAGGTCCCTTCTAACTCTAAACATTCTGTGATACTATGTTTCCTCCATGTCCTGCAAAACCTCTGAAGCAATGTAAAGTGACCAGGGATGGCTAACCACCTTCACTGACAGCCTCCTTTTCTGGAGGAGGGGACATGATGAGGTCCAGCAGGCAAATATAGAAACTCATAGGAAAGCCCCAGATAGCCCAGAAATCACCACACACATGTCAGTACAAAGTGTCTCTTGTGCAGTTACTTCTACTTTTGTAAAGTAGATATAGAATAAAACTGCAAGGAGTGAAAATGAATGGGGAGGTTTAATTCAGTGGTATTTCACTCCCACTTAGGAGCCACGCAGATAACTACATGGATCTCAGTGAAAAACAGTGAATAATCAGGGATGGTGAGACTTACAGACTGCTGTGTCAAGTGGAGTTGCTCATTTATTTCTCTCTGTATCAGTCTGCCTCCTGGGATATTATACGAACAGGTTAAAGGTTTAGATTTCCAAAGAGGCGAATCCACACTGTGCGAATGTAGCACTTTGTTGTTCTGAGTGTCGTTTTTGCTGGTGAGGTTGCCAAAGGCTGTAGCTGGCCTAGGCAAGCTTTTACAAAAGGAAAGAATATTCATAGTAAGGGCTGGGAAGCCATATTTCTGTCCTCTGGAGCTGTTGCCAAAAAGCAAGTTGGAAGGTTTCTAGCTCCCTTTCCATGCTAAGAAGTCCATAGCAGATTATTTGATAATAGCTATTTTGATATGATAAATGCTTTCTGCTTGAAAAAGTGACACTTTTCCAAAGTGTGTACAGCCATGTTTTGTCATGCTAAGTTACTTTTTCAAGTAATTGCTTTCTTTGTAAGAGGTAAGTGTGATTTTAATAGATTTAGCTGAAACTATAAAAAGGCAACTGAGTTGATTTTAAATAAAGCAAATTCTGTGTTTTATGAAGTTTTATTAGTTTCTTTGAAATGCAGATTTGTATTAGCTGAGCATGAAATAAAAGGCCACGGTGGCTGTACATGAGAGATAAGTAGGACCATCCACATATTCATGCTTCACCTCTCTTTTTTGGCAGTGGCTTTTGTATTTACATTGCTATGGACGCTGTCTGTGGGGTGAGATTGTCATCTGCATTTTTAGGCACAGCAAGAGAAGCATATTAAAGGATTACTTTACTCCTGTTAATTTCTTTTCAGCTTTGTTTTTCAGGCAATCAGCCTGGAAAGTATCGCTTTTCAAACCAGATGCTTTCAAGAAAGGAAATATGAGGTTTTACAGGACATCGCATCATTCATAACACTTTTGGCTTCTGATTTTGGAAATATCTGTACCTGAGTTCCTGCTAACTCTTCATCTCAGCCTACTTCCTGCAAGGACTTTACACAAAAGGGCATGCTAATGTTTTAGGTAATATGCATCAAGTAAACATACATATATACATGTTGATAGGATCTGAGCACAAAGCATCCTTTGATGCCTGGAACTGCCTCAAATTTATTTATGATTTGTGTACCCAATCAGAATACACATTACAGCAGTGACATTTTACACCCACTTGGTTTAAGAGTAACTAAACACACAATACTCAGGGCAATGAAGGGTGAAACCCCTAATTTTAACTTAATTAAGAAAGGACTTTACATCCAAGCAATCCATTACCCAGCCTATGCAATTAATTTTTTTCTCACGCATTAGCAGAACAGAACTGCATAGGAATGCGTAAGTCCAACAATACATTTTCCATTGAATTTTAAATATGTGCCCCTCAAATCTTGTCTTTCAAGTTGCATTGATTATAATTACTGAGAAGACCTTAAAAGTGAAGATACTGATTCTTTAATTTTCTCACATCCAAAAGTCACACTATTTGAATGTCTACTTCCCTTTCCATTTTTTCCTGGAGAAAAATCTTGGAAACTTTTTTTTCTTAAATGAAGCATTATAAAATTTTACTGATCCATTTAGCAGCTTATTTTAATAGCCATATTAGCATGCTCCTAAATGGAAGTCCATGAAAGCAAGAGCTGTAAACTTTATGCCTTCCTTTCAGTTGCTCTCCCTTTTTCTTCCATTATAACTGCATTTACAGAAGGGATTAAGCAATACCACACAAAAACTTTTTAACTAGGCTCCAACTGAATATCCTCCTGAAAACAGATCTGGTCCTAATTTTTTAAAATGCCCCAGAAATCCACCTTATATCCATGACACCGTTTTATAACCCCTATATCTAAGGGACCCAAACCGTACCCACTTACTGCTCCAAGCACAAACTGTTAGTTAATTTCTTGGGGTCTATAAACCAGAGGATACATCTAAATGACAGCTGAAGCAACCCAAAGTAGTTTTGCTATTGGGCTTATACAAATGGCTTTCTGGCAACAGAAGTAGGCAAGGCTCTAGCCTTCTCTACCCTACCTCCCCATGTCTACTTAATGACTCCCATGCCAAGGCACTGCTTGGGCCATGAGGTGCTGGTTTGGTCAGGTGGCTCTGTGACAACTCCACTCACACTGTATGACAATTTTGCCTCACATTTGCCAAAGGGATGTCAGAGACCTAGCAGCAACCCTTATGGCAAAATGTCTTATGCCAGTAAAACCTTTGTTGTAAGAGCTTATTTCTCTGTGGAACTGTCATTTCTTAGCTATTCTTTCTTTTATGCTTCACCATAGCTTCACAGTAAAGAAAAAGGTATTATAAACAACTTTAAAAATCAAAAAAACCAAAACACCAACAAACACACACAACCACTCTGCCTGTTTTGCAACCATAAATAAGGAAGCTACACATTAGCTGGGAGCTTGCTGCCATTTCTTAGACACAGCTGAGCACTGAAATAGGACGTAACTTTTGTAAATACTGAAGTGGACTTACACAGTATGAAAGCGCAGCTTTTCTTCCATGAAATCATCAGACATGCATCCATAAAACAATGAATATTGGAATTAGACATACGAGATGCTTTTCTGAGGTTAGGTTCAACAGCATGACAAACTATGATTGAATCCCCGTGAGTCCAAATGTGCTTTCTAAATTGTCTGGGAGCAGGGACAGAAAGATTTGGCTGCTCACAGATACAGCCTTTGTGGCAGGAAGATGTGAAGCAATGTGGGGCAGACTTGCTACAAGTCCGTCCGGGGAGGAGGAAAGTTCATTAAAAGTTTTATGGTGAATAAGTGAGACAGGCAAGGCGATACGAGATAGATGTGAATATTCCTTTAAAGAATGAATCTTTGGGAGAGGACCAAGCTGGAACACCTGCTGTCTTTTCAAAATACCATTTCAAGACCTATAAGCAAAATAAACTGTTTAAGTTTTTTGGTCATTCAGCTCTGCAGGGAAGATCAGAAGTCTCATATCTGCACACTATTTCAGGTAGCTGAAACAGTAAAATTGAATGAAAATGCATTATTAAAAGTGCATCACATGGCAAACTATCAAATTAAGAATGTATTGTATTTATTTCACTTATAGCATACTTAGACTAAACTATCTAACAGCAGCTTCTTGTGAAATAAGCATATTTTAGGAACCTGAAGTTTTATTTGTAATGACTTGCATGCAGAATGGTTCTCCTCTAATGAAAATAGGAAATATGATGAGCATGAATGAATCCATTGCTACCAGACTGGGAATAAAAAGCCATTTTACTTTTGTTGGAATGTATGTCTAATAGGTTCAAATAATAGCTGTGTTATTTTCCAGTATCATATGTGCTTCTTTAAGTGCTCCCCTTTCTCTTGTTTCACCATGTATACACAGTGCTGCCAATATCTATTCTTGCATCTCATTCTGTGAAACAACTCTCCCCCTCTCCCAAGCAGGCTCCTTCTTACTGTTATCCTGAAGCTTTAACTGACAGCTCACTGCTGTTCATTATCTGAATATTCTGAAAGACCAATATTCTGTCAGTTCCAGAAATGATTTGCTCAAACGCCCGACGTTTCATCTGCCGCTTGACCAAAGAAAGCCACATTAGCAGAAATCTCCGGCTGTGCATGGCTACGAATGGTCATTAGGTTGATTGAGAAAACAATCAGCTCATTTTGCCATGGGAAAAATGCATTTGACCATTTCCTCCTGTTGTACCTGCCTTTGTTCTCTGATGAAGTCACACAACCTTTGTGTGAACATTGGCACGTTCCACCCACAATGAGTCTGAAACAAGTTGGACAAGTCAATGAGTCAAGTACAGCGTGTTTGGTCCACATGCATCTCAAAGCACTGGAAACCAGAGCTGTATCAAATCATGTGGTAAAATATGTGCTAGAAATGCCCAAGACTGGGAAAGCAGTGAGGCAACATTCTGTAATTGAAGTTCAGTACCAGACATGATGAGCTGAAGCAACACAGTATTATGAAATTCGCCCCAAATTTGCATGCATATGAGAAAGTAATAGCTTTTTATCACGGTGCTGTGAAAGAGTATGATGGAATTATTTGAAATGAATACTCAAGGTTCCAGTGAAGATGCTGTGTAGTGACCTCTGTAATAGCTTATGTCACTATGGATTGTTAAATATAATAATTAAAGATGCAACTTTACTGCATAATATCCCTCGCCATAACTTATGGGAGCAATGACCCTGCCTCATTGCAATAAAGCATAATACCATTACATTTGTGCTTCACATAAGGGCATATTAGACAGGACAATAGGATGAATCCATTTACTACCAGAGTTTGGTGTGCTCAGTTGTTAAAGAGTTATACGAGTGTATATTGTTACACTGGTGGAAATGCAAAGATGCCTCACAGGGGCAGGGACCAGAAGAGAAGGTAACCCTTCTGGGGATCCAAGAGATCCCATCAGATTCCATGCTGTTTTCCCCCTTTTTGAAGGGTCAAATTCACAGCACAGGACTGAAGTTTGCTGTAGTGCTGGGTCCCCAGGTTCTGCGGAAACTCACCTCACTGAAGGCAGCAGGGGAGTACTGCCTAAATATATCTCACGTGTCATTCCAGCTGAAGCAAAGAGAAATAGCTGATAAAAAAAGCCATTCCAATCCAGTCCTTCACAAGACATGAGTGTGCACAGCCCACTGCAACCTGCAGTGTCTTCAAGCAGCCGTTGGGAAGCACAGCAAAGTCTGGAACTTGCCAAGATCAGCCAGTCATTGTTTCTAGCTAAACTTTGACATGATCAGAGGCTATAGAGCTGCTATTCAGTGAATTACTGCTAATGGCGTTTATTACCAACATTAACAGTAATTTACTCACCGTTAATCAGAGCAGCTGGTTACAGTACTTCTCAATCATTCTGAGTCCTCACTTTGCCGGTTGACTAAAATATTTTATGCTGGCATTAGTCACAAAGCCTCAGCAAAGAGCCAGTAAATTTGGACAGGCCCTGGGATCCTGAAAAGTTACACCCTGCTTGTGTCTAATTTATCGTCACTGTTTATGTTTGTGCCAAGACTTGGGCAGATCAAGATTTGAAATACATAGTCATAAAATGTTCTCTAGGAGTAGGCCATCAGATTAGTAGTAGAAAATCATGTTCTGCTTAGTGGAGACGTTAGCGGTACATTCATTACAGGAGAAAGTATATCTTCCTATCTACAAGGCTGGTATGTATTGCTTGGGTCATTTAACTCGTTGCCTATAGGACTTACTGAAATTCTCATTCATCTCTGTATTCACTGAACTGCAGGACACATTGCGTGTACGGTGGTGTAGGAGGCATGTTCAGGACGTTTGAACAGGCTGCCATTGAGAGAGGTGTCTGGTCCTCCCCTCCCCAGTGGAAGATCCATTCCTCTACCGTGAACAGAAATAGTAAAAACGTCCTTCTGTGTCTCAAGCTGCAGTATCAGTGATAATCAGTCTACCCTGAAAAACAGGAGAGGTGTGACAGTAACACTGAAAAGCAAAATAATTTTAAGTTAGAAACTCTTTATGTTGTCAGAAAGAATGGCCTAGCTAGTGATGCATTTGTTTAAGGGATGCCCAAAGGGAGGGACAAAGAGGACGAGGGTGCCTTTGTTAATGCACCAACCGATTCGCTATTAATTCATGCCAGAAGCGGAGTCTGAGCTCCCTCCACAAAGTTCTTTTAACAAAAAGCATTTTAGAAGTTAGATGTTTTCTGGAAATCATTTTAAGATGGCCACTCTGCTTAATCAGCATGAAGTTCAGTTCTGCATCAGATTACTGAAGCATACCATTACCCCCCAAGGGCTTAAAATTCCTGCAGTTTCATATCAGTCATTTTGCCATGAGCACTGCAATTCCCATAACATGATCCAGGTCTTGGAAATAAAGATAGGAACAGTTAAAGTATCAACATTAGCTTGTCTGACATAGGCTACACTGATAAAATATGTATTTCCAGATGTTTGGCTTCAGAGCATTATTCAAACTGACGTATTGCAAAGATTTATCTTTGTCCAGCCTATATGGTACAACCTGGTCAGACACAACAAAAAAAATTAAAGACTTCTTTTTAAATAAAATGGGAGATTGTTGAAGCCTACAAGTGGCAGTCCGTTCAAATTTGTCAACAATTCACCAAAGCCCTGGTTGGGCTCGACCAGAAGCGTGCCAGCTGCTTTCCAGCTCACAGCCCAGGTTTCCTCTGCCTAAGAGGGAAGGTGGGTGCCTGGACATTGGGAAGCCCTATGGATGTCAGTCCCCGTGGCCTGGGGAGGACTCAGAGGAGGCCATCCATGTGAGATGTGGTTCCCAGGGTTACACTGGTAACAGGAATTTCTTCTCCCAGGAATTTCTTTTTCTTTAAACAGCAAAGTTTTTTGTTCATATTGGAATCAAAACAAAACATGTATTTACTCCTAAAAATGGAGTTATTCTCTGCTCGAGTCTAAACATATAAATTCCTGGTCTGTCTGTAGGCAGCTAAGAATTACAGTGTTTCAATAGCTGTGATGGTCTGAAGATAGCTGCAAGTGCAGGATTGTAGGGACATGTAATAGCTTTGATTAAATCAGTGAACCAGGCTGGGCAACACAAATACATTTTAGGTACACAGTCCCTTCCACAAATATGAAACACAAGTCTGTCTAAGACTGACTGTGCCTAATAAACTACTTATAGTTGTTTGTCTAATAAAAAGCTATTTCCTTACAGCCCTGTGTGCTTCCATTAGATATTTGTGGGTGCCTTTGGTAAGAGAAAAGGCGATAATCGCTCTTGTGCATATCCAGGATCGGATCCTGGATAATTTCCCAATGAGATACAGATAGGGAGTGCTCTGTTCTGAATTTGGATGCTCTGATATTGAAGTGTATACTCTCAAGTGCTTAAATATGAATTTAAGGAACTGACAGTGGCACTGGGTGTCCCACTTAGGTTTACAGAGGTATTACACAGAGCTGGCTTGGTTTTGTCATGTTCTTTAAATGCTGCAATGCTAGAAAGGCCTCTTGGCTTACCTCAGTTGGTGCCTGTCCCCTCTCCTGACCCCATGAGACCAAGTCGTGTCCTGGCTTACGGTTTGGGGGGGTCCATGACCCCCCAGGTAGGCTGGGAAATGTGCTGGGGAGGTGAGGTGTCTGGTTAAGGTGTCCCGCTACCCTGGTTTGTGGATTTGTGCAAACCTCCGGGGAAGGAATGCTTTGCTGTCAGCCAAAATCACTTTTAATTCAAGCCAAGTTAAGGTAAAATGATGTGGGAGGGAGTGGAAAGAATGGATTTACTTAAACAAAATTGACAACACAGCTGCCAATGTTTATAAAAGACGTGGGTCAAGAAATGAAAGAAAAGAACATGCTTACTCTATTTAATTTAATCCAAGGGGTTTCTCTCACCCCTCTGCTGGCTGATTTGCTGTAGGCATTCCTATGGCTACCTGCTCAGACATTTTGTCTCTGCATTTTTTCTGTCTCAGGTTGCATCCGCCACAGAGAAAAGTACTTCCTGATAGGACGTATTGGTTTTCATAGCTAATCCTCCTTTTGGATTCCACCAATTTAATCTTTTTCTCCAGAATACATTTACTTCTTTCTTTTGCAAAAGATACACTCTCGCTGCTCCTTTTTTAATTAAAATAAACAATGTTATAGTCACTCTGCTGAACCAGCTGTCTTCTTCTTTCCTTGATTGTAATTAACCATTGGGTGACAATGTTGTCTATGCTACCGATGACCAAACCAGAAGTTTCAGATGAAATTTGGAAAGACCTACCAGAGTTAGGTAAATAGCCATAATAGTGACAAATGCAAGCTGGAGAAGAAAGTAAATTATATTGAAAGGAAATATTAACATTTTTCCTCCATTTTTTTTTTTAATTTGCCATTGAAATAGAGAGGAAAAAGTATGTCTTTACATATCAGGAAAACATTGGCCCCATGCAGAGAAGCAATATAAAACCAGATAATTAGAAGATACAGCATATATCAGGATTTGAAAACAATCTGTGAGTCAGTGCTGTCCCCACATTTTACAGCTTATGCAGCTTTGGTTATCCCTGTCACTAAAAGGTAAAACCATGTTCCAGATGGAGTAATGAAGTGATTGCAGACCTGAAAGCTTTCTATGTGATGTTAGGATGAGAGCGAGGAAAAAAATACTAAATTTTTCTAAAAAGAGGAGTATTTTAACAGATACTTCTTATGTAAACTTTTTTTTTCCAGCTAGCTACTGTTATGACTAGTCTAGAGAGGAAATGTATAAGGTGATATTAAACTGTCATCTAAAATGAATGGTAAGACATGGGTTGGATGCAGGAGCTGGAAAGGAAAAAGAAATCGATTGGAAAAGGAAACATTTACAAACTAACACTTAAAACCAGAATACATAATTCAGTTCTGTAACCCCATGACAGATATCACTCAAGAAAAGCACTTTGCAGAAGGCTAAAAAGGATTAGACACAGATAAGTGAGCAAGATGAATATCATTCAGTTACACTTGTTAAGTTAAAATATATAAGAAAACCAAGCCGTATGTAGGCAAATAGCTCCCTGAAGTGAAGAAGAAACTTCCCCTTAGTCATATCATAGTGTGATAGTTCATTTCAGGTGGCTTTCACCTTGGCTTAAAGCCCTTGCCCATGGCTGCTGGCAGGCACAGAATATTGATCAGGAATACTTGGTTGCTGAGGGCAGAATGGAGTTGACCTGTTCGTATAGTTTTCGTGCCCTTTTTCATGCATGCAACTTTTTCGTCTTTTACTCCTCCCACGGTTTTCATTTTACTTTTGTTTTTTCTGTTTTCTATTTCTCCTCCTACAGCACTTCTCCCTTCAACCTGCTTTCCCAGTCCCACTCCAGACAGTTTGACCTCTCAGCAATTCTTGTCCCTACATCCTTCTCATGCTGTATATGACTTACTCAACACAGAACAATTTGATTTTCCTTTTTCCTTTTTTTTTTTTTTGTTGCCACATTTCATGTACATGCAGGAACAATGTAGTAATGTGTCCAAGCAAACATATTGCAGCTAGTTGTCAGGAACACCCTGAAGCAATGAACCACTAGACTCCCTCTCACCATTGGACATCTGCTCGTAGAGAACTTTAGTGCATTATGACTCTTCCATTTTCAATGGAATCAACTTTCATGGATCCCCAAAGAAAAACAGCTAAAACTCCTCAAATAATCACTTCATTTCCTGTTTCCTGGTGTTTAGTAGGTGACTCAGCTAATGGTGACAAACTCTTGTCTTTTGTGGGCTGCCACTTATTGGCCCGATAATATTTCAGAGATATGTAGCCTTTTCCAAACAGCAGTTACCTTAATGTTCCTTTCCTTTCCTTTCCTTTCCTTTCCTTTCCTTTCCTTTCCT
>VYZM01016412.1:196502-257156 GCA_013398915.1 Dromas ardeola | reverse complement strand
TTTTTTTTTGTTATTTTGTTGGTTTTTTTTTTTTTTTTTTTCTATTCCCCCCCCGCCCCCCCGAGAGTAGTGATTTTCACTTTCACATGCAAGGAATGAATTCAGGCTGCATAAATCAGACCCCAAAATAATCCTCATAAATTCTCTAAGATTTATAAGTTATGCCCTTTTGTGTTTAGGAATCATAACAAGCCAAGTAACAAAGCAGAAGACACTGGCAAAGCTCTGAGCTCAATGAAGATTCTGTGGGAGCAGCTGGATAGATGAGATCATTCAAACTTTGGAGAAACAGCATCTTAGAATAATACCTATCTGTCCACATAAAATCATTCTTAAAAACTCTCTAGTCTCTTAGCTCACATAACTGTCATATAAGAACACACATTTCAGATACTTGTTCGTGAACCTCTGTCTTCTTTCACAGCATTCACAGGTTTCACCGAAAAATTTCAGGGTCTACCAAACTATGTTGCAGTATTTTTCACTTGCCTGTCAGATTTGGAGGCACTTTGGGCTGGGACATTTTAAAATTGAAACTCAGTTCTAAAAAAGATATAGGATAAAAAAAGAAATGTAAAGCAAATCATCCTCCCAAGCCCTCGAAGTTTTTAAGCTTAAGTCTGCTTTAATTTATTGGATCTTCTCAGTTTCTCTGGTGAAACTTCTCCAGTACTGAAAAGGCCAGGACGCAACTACAGGCAAAACTCCTAACTACAGAAGCGTGCTGTTAGAGAGTCACTGAAGAGTACACATCTGCCTATGGTCACGATACCTGCAACTGATTGACGAAGCAGTGATCTCCCATTACCTCCTGAGAAGCTATATTTATGAGTTTCACTATGGCTTTATCTCTGTGAAGTCTCAGTGTGAGAAAAATTTAAGACTGTCAGTGAAACATCAACATTTCATGTTTTTCACAGGGCATCTCCTCTTCATCCTGTTAGAGGTCCTAGAGGACTTTAAGGATTCCGTGTTTCAGTTCAGATTTTCCCAAAGTCTGGTAGCTGCTATAAGTTGAACGTCTGTCACCTGTCTACTCGACATCTGTATTCTGCATATTACGATACCGTGGAGCCCAGCTGGAGCTATGTACTGTGCTGTGCAGACACAAAATCCAGTACTTTTGGGAACTAGCTGCACTGTACAGTCATTCTACTCAAAGGCAGCAGATTTGGACAGTTTAGGAGAGACCTGATGGACCTACTGAGTATGGTCTGTGTGCATGCTGCCTCTAACATGTTTTGAAAGCATCCACAGGGTAGCTGGATGGGAAGTTAACAAGGGGTCTGACGATTTCCCAAAGGGCTGGATTGACCGGTCATGATCTACACGTGCAAGGATTTCTTCCCAAGCAAATGCTAGCTGCCCTTTCAGAAGACCAAGTTTCTGGCCCTTCCTCTCAGGCACAAGGGCACTTGCAGACAGACTGAAGCGCGATGGTGGAGGCAGATGCATGACTTTTATGGGAATCCAAGTGGCAGAAGTGATGCAGTAATGCAGAGCGCCTGCCGTACCTTGAAAGGGAGCCAGCCTTCGCAAGGTCTTCATGGGAAATTATAGGGTGTGTCACATCAGTTATTGAAAGATATAAACTCAATAAAGTAAATATCCAAAATGACTGTAAGCATTAGATATTTTGTGGAAGAATCCTTTTTTGGCATGAGCCCTGTCAAAACTGGCTGCTCCTGCCCAAGTGCTGAATAGATGCTCTGGCAGAAGTATCCTCAAAATGTGCACTCTCTAATGGATATGGTTACATGATTTCCATCCAAACCTATAAATACTGAAAGCAATGGCAATAAACCTGGCTTGACTTTAGAAAACAGAAGATTTGTTTTTAAATACAGCATTAGAAATGTGCAGCATCCATGGCAGCACAAAACATGGCTGGATTTGGGGCGTGTGTGCCACTGTAATTCAGACATATAATACCTCAGGCTTTGAGGGCATCAGGGACAACAATGACGAGAGTCCCAGGGCCAGACCCAGCTCTGTGGGAAACCAGAAAAACACAATTGCTAGGAAAAATGATGTGTGAATGAACAAATGTAGAGAGACTTGAAAACAACTTCACAAAATGTGCTACTATCCAATAAACTGAAAGGGTATAGAAGCGTTTATTGTTGGGTTGCTGCATACATGTGAAATCTGAATTTGTCAGCTTATATAAGCTTTTCTAATGAGAAAAAGGCAAAACCCCCACTGTATATCCAACCTTTTTTTATAATGCTATTTGACGTTCTATTAGTTTGATCTAGACCTGTACAAATTTATCTAATCTGTGTGGGTTTCACGAGTGCTGTTAACTGACTGTTGCTGGAATCAGTGTTATGATACAGGCACTGAGTTGGATCACCACAAATAAAAAGAAGAAAATCTGAGGCAATAAATAGTTTTGTGTTGCCATTCATTGTGCTAGATTCTCTTTAAGACTTCTTCTTTGGGAAAAGTTAATCTAAATTGTTCTACCCGAAAGCAGAGTATTAGGATCTTTATTTGCACTGGGGAGCCGAAGGTACGTGAACTGGTAATAAATGAGGAAAAGCGCTAGACAGAGTAAACTGTCAAATGTAAAGGCATTTGATCTGTTTAAGAAAAAGTCAGAAGGAGCACAAAAAACCTAGGCCAGCTCCTCAGTATTGTACTTAAACTTATTTCCTAGTGGATTTGCTGAAATTCAAGCTACTCTGGACCCCAGGTTATATTATGTTTTCCTTTATACATGTAGCATGCACAGTTTTCCTTTCTCCAGAGGACAAGGGAGCTGTCAGTTAGCAGAGGGTATGACCTCTGCTTGCACAACAATATTTTAGCAGAGTTTAGAGCAGCTGGAATAAAACAGAGGATCTGGAAGCAATTTTTATGCTAAAAAAACCTCCATGGCTTTTCATTCTGAAGTTTAATATTTCTGCCCTCAATGCGGTGTTTTTATGGAATGTACTGATAGAATCTGCACCTTTTTTTTGCTATCTATTGCAGTCTCAATGGCAAGCCAGGCCAGGCCAGCAGACTTAGCTGGGGAAACAACATGTTGCAGTTTCACCTGCTGCAGTAACCTCCCAAAAAGCCAGTCCAGAATGGTACAAAAATACACAAATCGTTATTCAGTCAAGACTTACTGTGTGTGCTTTGTGCCTTGCTACACACTGGCCACCCATCTGGGATTTCCTGTGTATCTAGCAGATCCCTGCTAAGGAAGGACAGGCAAAGACGGAGGAAGTTTCTAAACATTGTAGGAGTACACTTCTGGGATGGGCTTCCAGTTAGAAGAGAAAGGGGCTAAAATCAGAAATGGCTTCATGATAAAACTTGATAGCTTGCTGATAACATTTCTATGTCAAGGTGAGAGCAATCCTGGAGCCTGTAATTCAAGCCTGGGATGAAGGTTTCCAATGCTGACTTTGTTGGCAGACGCAAGTGAGGGTTGAAGAGACTTGGTCATGTATGCGTGTTCCACATATTGCTAGGGCGTTTAACTGATACTATATTTTATGGTTCTTGACCACCTGCAGGGGACAGGAAGAAGTTGGGTTTTTTTAATGCAGATATATAACTTGGCTTTGAGGAATAGTGGGGAGGTGTTTTACTTCCTTTGGAAAACTGAAAACTAACAAACTAGCTAGCAAATGGACATTACATGGACATCTGGTCTTAGTGATATTAAACTGTCTTATGGCCAGTAGTGTGTCTTGCTTATGCAATCAGAGTTAAACCTATTGTGTGATTGGACACAGGAAGGATTTTTTCACCCCCATTATACCATCAGGGACCTTTGATTTGTGTTTTGTGCCTTCTGTAATGTGGTTCCTGGTCCACTTCCTAGGATCAGCTGGTCATTTTCACTCCAGAAATGTCTCTATATTTCTTGTAAGTTTTCTCTTCCTGCAGGAAGTGATTTTGTGAAATTCCAGTCATTGTACTAAAGGGCTGGAGGGTTTGACGTCTTATGGTTTGGGAACACCTGGGTCATGTTGATCCAAGTGGCCCCTTACTGTCATATGACAGAGCAAAGCAAACTTAACAATCCAACCCATCACTGGTGGAACATTTTAAGAATCTTCCACAAGAGATGAAAAAGTGACGAACTAAAAAGGGTTCCCACTTTTGGATGCTGCTCACCAGAAAGAATTGGCCTTCAGGTGCTATATTTAACCAGATACACATCTTTGTTTAAAATGCAGACTTTACTACTGTCGACTATGATTTTTTGTCTTGGTTGACCACCTAAAGTCCTTAATTCAAAAGCATGAACTAAAAAAGCCTGATCTACCATTTTATCACTAGGGTTATCACAGCAATGTTTCATAGTCTGGGCTGGTTTCCTGCACGTTTTTGGAAGGACTGTCATATGTTTAGATTAACAATATAAGGTCAGTGAGATTACTCATGTGTTCAAACTAGACACATTGCTGGATTCAGGCTTCCTGAACTAAAGAATTTGAGCTTTGCTTATCTGACAGACAGCCAATTTTGTTTTATGGAGATATTCAGGCTGTTGGTCTCCTGGCTAAAAAAAAGAGGGAGCTGGTTTTGGGACAATGCTTATGAAAATCCTGGCTCTGAACTCAATTTCAGGTTTAGTCCAAAAAAACCACTTTTTTAAACCTTAAAGCCATGTTTAAAGGTGGATCTTTATTTCTACTCAGAGGAGTCTGAAAAGTCACAAAATATTAGCAGAAGATATTTTCATACAAATGGTTAGAAGTTCAGCACTGTGCCTGGCTGTATTATTCTTTCTTTGTTTCTATTAACTGTGCATTTTATATATCTTCTATATAGACATTACAGATACATAAAATATAAATATATGTATAAATATACATATATGTACACACACAAATAAGATCCACCCATTTAATACAACAGGCTTTACAGTAATCCTAAATAGGCCTAAAGAAACAATTAGGGAAAGCAAGGTTCAAAATTGCCTGAAATGGTGACCTCATGAGTCAAGCGTCATGTTTACTTCTTCATTAATCCAAAACACTGACGATAATATAGAATAATGTTAGCCAATCAGGCTGCACACATAAATAATGCCTCCTGATTCACCGAGACTGCTGAAAATAGCAGTCATCACTGATGAACCCATCCAATCAACATATGCACATTTTCTTCCTGACTAGTTTTAAGTGATGAACAATAGTTTTACCCCTGCCCCTCTTGCCAGAATACTAATTCAATTTCTCGGTTTTAAAGAGCACTCCCACACACAAAAACCCCCATAGTTCGAATGAAGAGATTTCAGTATCTTCTGATGAAAATATTCAACGCCCAATTCCTCTGTGCTTTGTGTAGACAACTCTGCATGTGTTCAACCAGAGCTCTATAGGGAGAACCACTACAGCACATGGCCCTGAGAACATGTGAAATATATATGGATGTTTATTCAGATTCCCCTTTATAAGAATAGAGGTGTGTACTTGGAGAAAGACTAGAAAAGGGTCAGGAGCAGGTTAATTTATACTACCTCTAGCCAGCATGGGCTGGATTAAGATAGCCAGAGATGCAGGGAGGACAAAAACATTAGTTATTCACATTTTCCGTGGTCACAGCCTCTGTCTGGGGTGTAAAGAAGGACATTAAAACAGCTCTCTGGTGGTTCTGCACCTGCTGGGAATTTGTCTGTGCAGGTAGAATCCCAGGGGTCTTGTTAAGGCAGCTTTTAATTTACTTCACGGTTTTGGGAGAGGCTCAGAACCTGTGCTTCTGACCTCTGGCTTTAAGAAACATAAAATTTATTATCCCTCAGCTGGGGTTTGGCCAATGCTTGTCTTCTGGATTAATAATTTGTGGTAGTCACCTCCTAAAGCAAATGTTTTACTTCCTTGAGCAAGGCAAATAAATATGTACACCAAGAAAAACTCCGTGTGACTCTTTTCTTCAATTTGTGTAGCGAAAGAAGTCTGTATGAGAACTGCAGCTTTAATGTGCGCTCATAAAGTCTTTCATTTATTATTTATATAATTATTTGCAGAGTGCTGTTGCCATGGCAACTTTTACACACAGTGAGATAAATCCTTACATAGACAGTAGTCACGACTCCAAACACTATCACATGAAGATAAGTCTGCATGGACATTTCAGGGTTTGCCAAGTTTTTCTAAAGTAGTTATTGACATTAAAATAACTCCCTTCTGCTAAATTAGAGAAAAGAGGCTGGTTTTTGCCTCATTTCCTTAAGAAACAAGGCTTAGGCAATCATTTTCTCCATCCCTCTATCTGCTTATCCCTTCCTAATATCTTTCAAATCTGCTGGCATAATTTCAATTACCTTTCACTAAGATGTCTCAAAGATAGTTAAATCTGACACACTTCATGGAAAGTGGTTGTATGAAGGAGTGAGAGTCCTAAAATAATGTGTCACAGAGGGAAATGTTCCACCATGATCTTGAAAGTGGTGAGCTCCTTTTGTCCTTTTGTCCAGATAGCATCAAACTGATTGTGACATGTGCTATTTCTTTTACAGTTAAAGGAGAAATGAGGCAGAAAAGGTGGAGCTGTGAGGGGATGGAGGGATGAGGATTTCCGGTGGAGACTGGAGATGTTGCAGGCAGGATGTGGCAAACCTCCTTGTTGTAGTGATGGGGCTATGGGCTTGCAGGACATGAGTTAATACAAAATGAGAGCTTCATTGATTCTACTGCTCAAGGACAACGGTTTCCACAGTCTGCAGCCTGCAGCAACGTCCATTTTGGGGAGCCTTTGCGATGGCTGAGGCAGTCTAGGCTGCTTGACTTCTGCAGTCTACCTCCTTGGAGGAGAGACTTCCAAACATAATGTATTACATACACTACATCTGCAGAGGTTAGTAAGCCTGTACATCAGACAGTCCAGGCAGCCAGCTGGCACCACAACCTGGAGCTTTGGTAACCACGATGCAAGGCAGACTTTATCCTAGAACAGCCTGTGCTGAAATGGATTTTGACCCATGGGCTGAAGGTGATGGGGCTCTTGTAAGTTTCACAGCTTCTCACCATTCAACACTGATACCAAAGGTCACCAGAATCTTCACCAGGCTTCCCAGCAGCTATCGGATTATGGGGATCATGTTTCATATTTGGAAATACAATGCGACTTTTTTTTGGAAATGCAATATCATAACAGATACACAAATGTTAGAGAATTTCTGTTGACTGAGAAATTTTATATATGTGCATGCATGCACGCACAACATTAGTTGCTCCAAAGTGGCAGGATGAAGGGAAAGAGACATTTTTTGAATGCTTAAATCCGGCCAATTCCAATCACAGCATTCCAAAGCAAATGAAAAATAAGGTCGGTGTTTTGCACCATAGTGCCTAAAAGTGTTGTGTGTTTTCTGTATATGTACACTTACTGGCTTCTTTACTGAAGATTTTGATCTCCCTTTTATCAATGACAGGTTGAGCATCTTTAGAAGTCATTCCAGCTTTACGTGCCTGAAGAAAAGAGTTTGATGCCTGTGCTCAAATATTTTGTTTTAACTTGATTATTGTTCACTATAGAATAGGTCAAAGCCCTTAGAGTCAGAGGACTGGCAAATAACTGTAGAACAATGTTTTTCTTCTTGGACAGAAGATTTAATATGGTTGGTTTTTTAATTAGCTAAGAAACATGAAGTCATTCTTTCTACCGTGAATCTAAATACAACTATTAGTTCACACTGCTCATGAAGAGATTACAATGAGATAAAAAACTAATAAAAAGAATAAATTATCGTAATATTTTCAAGAAAAATCGTTGTCAGAAGGTCTGCTACAGATTGTATGGGAAGTGCTTTTTTCTGTCAAAAGATATGTTAAAAGGCTACCTTAGTGACTGAATTCAGTAATCGTTTCTTTCTGAATGTGTGGATTAGACCAAGGTGGGTAAAAAGCCATAGAGAAATAAGACCAAAATCACATATCAGATGATGATGACAGGGAAGGATGGGGGTTTTTGCATCTTGACCTATCCTCTCTACTCCTTAAATTCTGCTTTAAAGCACCTCAGATTCATGCTTTAACACTCTTTCTCTTCCACCCTAAAGAAAGCTTGGCAGTCAAGGATGAGAGATTCATGCCCTGCATGGTTTGTTTCAATAAAATTAAAGTCCAGAAATTTTCAATAATCAAATGGAATTAAATAAAACATTTTCCAAGAATACAAAGTAAAACAAACAGCCAAACAACAGTGTGAGAGATTTGCAGGCAATGCAGAAATAGCCAATGAAACCAGCCAGTCAAGGCTGCCAAGAAGCCAGATGCTGTGAGAGGAAGAGCATTTTTCATAGCTTTCAGTCAGTGCCATGTGATTTCCAGCTAAGGAAAGAAAGAAGACACTCTGATGGTATTTATTTGTTAAGATTGGTGGCACTGTAAGTGTTTAATTTCCTAGTAATTTTCTTTAAAGTTTTATAGGAATTTAAAAATCATTAAAAACCCTTCTGATATCTGGGTCTGATTTTGATGGCCTCATCCTAATCCTCATTCATTTGTGTTACCAGATCACCATAAATGTGATCATAATTCATTAACTAGGCACTTTTTGATCAAGAGAGAGACAGGACTGAAATAGAAAGGGTTTTGGAAATCAGGCTATTAGCCACTTAAGCAAGCTTTCCCCTACAGCTTGCTGGCACTACGCCTGACTTGAGCTAGTATTGACAATACTTCATTTTCATAAGCACCACCTTCACTTACAATTTTGTCCAAAATAAAACGATGCGCTCAATCAGTAAGTGGAACGTATCTTAACTGTGAATATTTTCATTCCTCTCTATATGCAGTTCATGTGCTTTCAGGAATGGGCAAATAGAATCAATATTTTGGCATGAGATTCGTGCAAAAGTTTGCAACAATATACCAGAACAGGTGATTTTAATCTGTTTTTTGAAAGAGCTATAATTACAATCAAGGTACCTTTGGGTTTATGTATCTGTATTGCTTGCGCCACTGAGAAAGTCACAGAACAGGAAAACAGAGGAAAGAATTTGGAACTATTCTCACAAACATGACAACTCATAAAATCGGTTTGCCACATAAAGGGCCTGCCTCTTTAGAAGTATTTCTGAGGGTAATGCTGGGGATTCTAGGACAGAGAACACCACATTGATAGAAAGTCAGTCTGATGAAAAGCACCACTGTTTCAGGAAAGGGAAACAGTCCTCTAGATCAGTGGTCTTCCTGAAAGTGTCCACAAATAAGGCAACAAAGGTTGGTGTATTTCCTGGACACTTTTGGCTAAGGCATCAATTTCCTTTTTTTCTCTGCACACAACTTTATATATAAACTTTGGAAAGCTCCCAAGAGGATTTGGATTTAGACTTGTCTTTCCCAAACGGAAATAGATTCTACCTGCAACACTCATGTTAGTATAATGAGGGCCACTTTTACTGCTGTCAGGCTTTTAGGAATTAGTCACTGAACAAACCACCTGTAACCCTCAATTAAGTTCTGTGCTCCTGTATTCTGAATGAGAAAAATCTTATTATAGAAATGGAGAATGCTGAAGGAAGAAGACTGCATGCCTACTGAGCCAGAGACAGTGAAGAAAAATAATAGAGAGATATATTCCCCCTAATCTTAGTGGAGCTGGACACGCACCACCACAATTAAACACACGACGTTACTAGTAGCTAAGGAAAGGGTGGTGTAGAAAAAAAAAAGGAGAAGAATGTTGTAAAAGAACAACATAAACTTGTTATACACGTCTTATGAAGAAGAAAAGAATATTCCTACCTGTCAGTTCAAGGGCACTTCTCAGGAGCCTTTCAGCTGAAAGAATGACAGTCTTGCTCTGCTATTTGCCTTTCCTACCTCAAACTTCAGCAAAGAAATGCATCTCCTTTCAAAGGAAAGCATCTTCCTTCAAAGATGATGAATGTGGAGGTAAGAGTTAGGCAGGGGCCTATTCCAAGTGAAAAGAGTGCAGAAAGCGGTGGAAATCAGTTATTTCGTATTGGCGAGCTAAACTTAGTGATGGGAAACAAGAGGACATGTCCCTTCACCCCCACCTCACAGTCATGGAAATAACAAGTATCGGGAAATGGCTTTTGTTTTCTTTTTCATCTTTCCATTGCCCACGGCATTCCCAGCAGCAGAAAGCTTTCACTTCTCTCTCCCAGAGAAACCCAAAGGCAACACACGCCCCAGATTCATCATGTTGGCATGCCAATCCAAAATGGTAATCTCAATTGCTATGTTGTATCAGTTAAGTCAACAGACCAGTTGATCTGCCGGGTAACAAATTTGGAAAGCTTTTCTCCCTGAATAGCATAAAGTCACAATGGTGTTTTCTGCTCTTTTATATACCTGTTGCTGTAGCTATGCACCCTTCCCTGGGGAACAGCAGGAGAAATCAGGCTACTCAAGCTGTTTTTGAACTGCATTGACACCTCTGCAGACATAGGAGCCTGTGATGAGCTCTCTTTTGCTATGATTCTCAGCTTACTCCTGAAAGTATATGTTGTCAGAGCAACCCACCATCTTTCACAAGAATGACATAATCTCTCAGTCCAAAAGACTTCTTTAAACAAGTCTGCACTCCCATTCACCTCCCAAAACAGTCTCTCAATGATTTTCAGAAACTGAGTGTTTCCAGGACCAGCACCAGTAGCAGAGTGTACATCCTTGCATTGTAGTAGGCTGTGTGTTGCTATCCACCTTTCCGCTAGAACAAAGCACCTCTCTCAACGTTCATTGATGCCATTGTGGGATACTGGTAAATTCAAACGTAAATGGTTTAATCTTTGGACCTTGTAGCAGAAAAAAAAAAAAAAGCCCAACTACTAACAGCTTAGGCTGAAAAGCTAGATTTTCAAAGTGATGCATGACATAGGCTGAGCTCTGTGAGTACTCACTGTCTGAAGGTGTTGTTTGGTTTTGAATGGAGAAGGCAATTTCATTGAATTATGCCACTTAGGGAAGCATCACACCTCTCTCTGCTGTCCACCTCAATGCTTCCCTCAGTGGATTTCCATCATGGGGATGGCACTGCTAGGCAATCAGGGACCCGTCTCAGAGTGCCACCACCGCACAGGGCAGTAACGGCTGCTGGGCACCAAGCAGCTCAGATGGGTTCAGTTTGGCGCTGAACAAATTCATATGTCCGGAAGAGACTTTGCTGGCTCAGCTAGTGCAATCCCTGTGCCATAAGGGACACCAGTGATACTTACTGGCAGATGTTCGTCTGTGTTCTTACAGAACCTCAAGCTTCCCCAAACAATTCAGCCCATTTTTAACCCATTCCTAGAAATGAGACATGTTCCTATGACATTAGCTCAATCTTCCTGCTGTTTTAGTCCATTAGTTCTCATCTTGTCTACTATGGTCATGGGGCACCAGTTTTTTTTCACCCTTTCAGTAACCTTTTCCATCTTTGAAGATTGTTATCACATCCTCCCTCAGGCTCCTCTTTGTAAGCTAAAAAGCCTCAAGTTCCGATTTTTGTTCTAAGTCATGAATCATTCCTAGTTGGCTTGACAAAAGTGAAAAAGAGCATTTGATGCAGCAACTCTGTTTCAATTTCATTTGAAACAAAGGATCATTTCAGTATTTTCAAAGTAAAGTTTTGTGGCTTTTTTTGTTATTGTCATGAGTAATTTATGACTTCATATCCCCATATGGGATGAAAACAAATATAGGAATATCTAAATTTCACATGGAAATTAAATTCTAGCATCCAGTTGACACTAGTAAGTGATTTGCCTCCCCGTGGGTGGAGGTCAGAGGATGATGTACATGTATATGCAGGTTGTTAGGCTAAAACTGAAAGATGGAACAAATGACTGAAATGCAAAACATCTGTTCTGTAGATTGATACTCTAACAGGCAGGTTATTACAGATTAGGTGCAAAATCTGGTTTAGAGTTATTCTCAATGGGTGAATCATGCACACCCGTACCTTCACTCTGTATAAATTGGCAACACAATCTGAAGGCCTTGTCTTGCAGCTCCCTGGGGTTCAGACTGCTTTTGTATCTGGGCCAGGGCCTTGACCTGGGTCAACTGTTCATTTCAATGATTATAGTCCTAAGCCTGAGCTTTGGCTTTTCTGACACTAATGTTGTTTTCCTTTTTTTTTTTCATGATTAGAGTCTAAATCTGTGTTGCTGATGACAGGGCTGTTCTCACCCCTGTAGATCTAAATTTTGAACCTATGGCGACCTCACCTTGCCTTTTTCTTAGCATTTGACACCAACAGTAGGGGGAGAAATGTTGGAAGCCTTCTGATATCTTCCAAGCCAATGTCCACCAGGATGCTGAGCTAGCTGGAAATGGATTGTTTGCTGATGTTGTTGGGTTAGTCTTTATCCCTGCAGCATGTAACTCATGTTAGCATAGATGAAGTGCTGGGAATGTATGACTGGAAATGGGATAGGGCAGAAACACCTTTTTGGGTGGAATTTGAGAGTTTGACTTAGGTTATTGTGTGACTTCCATCTATTTAACTATTAGCTCTAAAATTTCTCTTCTTGCAGTGTTGCTTCTAGTCCTGTCTGGTCCTTTACAAAGCCATTCACACGTGCAAAAAATTAAATTAGTTTACTGATGTGGCTCAGCAGAGTGTTGGGGACTACTGGAGCAGTACAAAGAGGGGGTTGGATAGTAACATCAGGGTCAACTTTCCTCGTGTGAACCTTCAGATGTAGATTGAGAATCACAGAATCACAGAATCACAGAGTGGTAGGGGCTCGAAGGGACCTTTGGAGATCATCTAGTCCAACCCCCCTGCCAGAACAGGGTCACCTAGGGCAGGTTAGACAGGAACGCATCCGGGCAGGTTTTGAATATCTCCAGAGAAGGAGACTCCACAACCCCTTTGGGCAGCCTGTTCCAGTGCTCTGTTACCCGAAGTATGTTACCCTACCCTCTGTTAAAGATGAAGTGAAAAACAGCACTTCAAAACCTTCTACTACCTTAGGGCTAGCAACATCAAGATGAGAGCTTATTTAGGTCCCCTGTATGCAGTATGCACATGCTAGTGTAAGGATGATCACTTTGAAATGCGCCTGTTCTCTGTGTTGTTATGTGCTGCTTTTGTTCTGAATTATCTCCACTTCCCAGCTTTCCGTCTATAAACAATACTTCCCATTCCTTCATTTCTTACATACTCCTGGACAACATTTACTTCTCAGCTTCATCAGTACTCATCTTCTACCTCACATGATGTTAAATGACTGCTCTCATAATAATAGTAAGAACTCTCTGTAGAGTTCTAAATTAAATAGTAGCAGGTAACTGAAAATTAGCAGTAATGTGCTTAATCAGGGATGTGCAAAAGAGAATGTGACTTAACACTTTGCTTATTGCTAAAAAAGAGCAGCTAAAAGACTTATTACGATTTAGCTACATGCTTATAATTTATTTTTAGATGCAACAAATCTATAGTTTTAGGATTCATCTCATCAAACATAGATTTCTACATCAGAGCTAGTCACTACAGACCTCCTTTACAGCTAATGAAGAGAAATTACCCTTACCAGAGGGCAACTGATAACATCCTTGGGAAAACTAGGTCATCTGAATTGCATCCTTAAATTATATGGCCTATAAAAGGAACCTATAGCTACTAGTTTGGATATATTAATACTTTATTGTGGTGGTACAAAGGCAGAGAAAGTCAGTGTAAGATTTTTTTTAGATGAGGTAATGTCTGTCATTAGGTCAACTAAGTACTGTTGGAAAGATTCCACCAGCTTTTGTGCATGTGAGACCTTTTTCAGGTATGAAATAAAGGAAGAAGACTTTTGAGGAAAATACAAATTGAGAGCAATTTCTCGGCATTTATTTACACAGGTAGGAGATGCAAAATTAACAGTCCCTAGCCCACGTTCTTGCTCTGCCATTAGGTTCCAATGTCATGTGTGACAGTGGTGAAGACAGAAGGTGGTGATCCTATGGGACAGAGAATATTGAAGCCTGCAGACTGGGGACAGGCTTGTCACTAGCCTGAGAAGTAAGAGCAGGGGAAGGGGAGCTCACAGGCCAATGATTATTGCCTTCATCAACATGAATGACAATGTCAATTTGAATAGTGGTTTCAGGAAGTGATTTGAATATCTGCTCTCTCTCTTTCCTAGTAGCTACAGAGATCTTTTATTTCAGGTCTGGTTCTGGCTCCTTGGGTTGTTATGTCCTGTGTATTAGGCAGGATATTGGATAAGACCTAGAAATAACTCTCGGAAAAAAAAGAGAAGTTTGCCCTCTGCTAGTGGTGCACCTTATTCAGTAGGCTACAAGTCTCTCTGTAGGCACTTTCTGGTGATTCTTGTGTCTCTTCCCTTCTCCTTCCTGCCTCAGACCAGTGCGGAGATGTGAACTGGTGCCTCATGCTGGGCTCTGCAGTCAATTCCTCCTCCTTCCTCAGTCTGGAAATATCGGTCCCTGACATCTGGCCCTCTCGGGATAGGAGAGGACCCAAGGAACGAATGAACTCCAGAAGAAATAGGGACAATCTTTGGGACTGCGACAGTTTACATGGTGCTGAGTGTCAGGGCTCAGCCTAGAAAGCAAAGGACCCTGCTGAGGGGACTCATGGAGATGCTTTATGACTTACTGACATGAAATCACAGAGCTTTGCAATCGTGTGCCCACAGGGAGCTGAGGCAAGTGTTGCGGTGGCTCTCTGGAGCTGCAGCTGGCCAGCCAGAAGCTGCTCCGGGCAGCTTGGAGAGGTGAAGCCTCTCTCCAAAATGCCTTTGCATTCCCCAGATGCTTGTTAGACAGTTAACTTTCCCAGCCATCAAAATAAAACTACTTTTTTTGAGTCCATAATCCAAGTTTCAATATAATTTGCATTTAATAAATGTTTGTCAATTGTTAATGAGGTAACAGTTGGTAAATATGAATTATTTAAGGCCTGACAAATATGATTTGATGGCTACTTGGCCAAATTTTCAAGGGAACAATTACACAGCTAGTGAATCAGAGCAAGCTGCGTGCTTTTGTCTGTAGAAGTTGGCTAATCAGAGGGCTAACTAAACAATCTGTAGGTGCAAATTTGACCACACATACTTTTTGGCTATGTATGGCTCCATAAGCAAATTTAAAGCCTGCATGTGAAAGCATAGTCCCCTGCGATTTAACAAATATGTTTTAATCTCTATAATTAAATAATCTCACTTTAGCAATTTTTCACTTTAGCAGACTATATTTTGTTATATATTTTTTCTTTTTTATTATTCTGGAAGAAATGTGTTCTCAGTTATAAGGTATTTATTTTATATGAATTAAATATCTTAATAAATCTAAATTAAATGTACTTAGAACATTTAAATGTTACTAAAACAAACAGGCAAATAAAATCTGCATGCAAAGGTATAATCCCAAATCAAGTTTATTTTGAGCACAGTTTTGTTTAGATTTTTATCGCCATTTTTGCATACTAATGTTTTTAATGGGTTTCAAGAGCATGCCATATACTCAGTTGAGGAGATGAGTATCTAGTACAATGAATCTTTTACATCTGCTAGCTCTGTGATTCCACTACTTGCTATTGAATAATGTATTAAGCTTTTCCAGGCTCCTTCTGTTTGCCAGATGAGAGCTGCAATGGTTTCTTCATGTTCATTTATTCTCTGCATTTAGGTAATGTCATATTACAGCCACAATGCTGCCATTGTTAGACAACAGAAAAATAATAATAAATAAATCAGAGAACCAGCCTAGATTTACCTTTCCACATAAAGCAAGGAAAAAGCATCTGGTACCTGTCTGTTATCTGTGTACGTCTAATGTATGTCTACACGGATATGGAAATACTAGCTACGATGTACAGACAGCTACTGCCTTATTTTCCCCCAAGAAGTGTTAGTTCCTGAAGCAGAGGTGTCAAATCTTGGCAATGGCACTTGTTGATCTGTGCTCATGTCCACTATTCTGTCTTTGTCATAATTTTCAAGTAAGCTTGCACCACATCTTGTTGTTTGGTAAGTATTGTAATGGAAATCAGTTATATTTGGAAAACTTTCTTTTCTATTAATATTATCCCTGGCGGTATTTAAAAGATGGGTAGACGTGGTGCTTAGGGACAGGATTTAGTGATGGTTTTTGTCAGTGTTAGGTTAATGATTGGACTTGATGATCTGAAAGGTCCCTTCCAACCTAGACAATTCTATGATTCTATGATTCAGAATGCTAAGGAAGACACACGGTTATCCCATTACTCCAGTTCTTGCAACGGAGATTGTAGAGGAGACATGAGCAAAGCTGATGGGAATTAGAAGAAGGTAGGCAAGGTATGGCAGAATAGTCACTTTTTTGGTTTGTATATCCACTTGAACAACATTAGGATAAAGGACTACCAGAAGTAAAGTTTTGCAAAGGAAGAGTGTGGCTGATGTGCTTCTGAGTAGGGAAAGTGGATGTGATTTTTAGTGAACAGGTTAGGAAATAAGGCTCAGATCTACTAAGTGCTGCAGAGGAACAAACATCTAGGGTTGGAAATCGTTTAAATAGCCAGAAAGAGTGAGAGCAGCGAGACCTACAGGATATGGAAGGTGGGGCAGATCAAACGTGTCAGAGCAGACCTGTGAGTCATCAAAACACAAACATCTTAATAACACCTCATGAGAAATACTGTATTACTGTGCCCAAACCAGAACATACTTCTAAGAGGAAAAAGGAACTTTATCCTGCCAGCTAATAATGTCTATGACAATGTTTAAAGGAATTCATCTATTGTGTGAACCCAGCTAGAATGTTTAATGTAATCCTAGTGACATAAAAATGATTAGCATTCAATGATCAAGAAAAGAGAAACATATCCATGCACCCAGTATGTTCATCCATATCACGAAGATGCTGAAAACTAAAGCAGAATAGAGGAGGACAGCGTGTATTTGCTGTTGAAAACCTGATTTCATCAGGGACTAGTCTCACAAGCTTTATTTCCATTCAGAATCCAGCATTATGAAAGAACAATATTTTTCAAATTCTAATTTGAGCAAAGTGGACCCTGGTATATGCAGTTATTGCACCGCATTGCATTAGCACAGCTAATCAGTAATGATGGCCTCTCTTCAAGGAGACAGAAAGACCACAATAAACTAGGGTAAAACGTGCTCTTGGGTCTGAAGAAATTTTACAGCTCCAGAAACATTCATCACTGGTAACTCAAGGCTAATAGCTGTGAAATTTCTAAAGGGAATATTTTGCTTCAACATTCAAATGACCTGAGGTTTAACAATGTTTCATTGCAGCTGAATTAAATGTTTTGATATCTGGAGAAATGGTGTAAAACCTTCCCTTAACTCGTGCTGTGCCCTTTCTGTAGCTGTGTGTTAATTCTGTTAGTTTAATGATTGCTGGATCTGTAGATTTGCTCAAAAAAAGAAAACAAACAAAACCAAAACCAACCAAATTCATCAACAACCTATCCACAGTCCTGTGTTTCTGTTGTTTTTTTAGTGAAAATTACCTCCAAGCTTAAAAAAAAAAATCTCCAAGGAAACAGTCAGATGTAGGTCACTCTATAGTCCTGGGAACACATTTTCTAATTTTACCAAGTGAAAGAAAAGTTATATGAAGCCATTCGGCTAATGTGTACATTTTGTGGATGATAAAAATCTTCAGAGTGATTCTTCAGTGAGCTAAATTCAAAGGGACTGTTTCCAGGAAGATGAAATGAAGCTAAATGATTGTCGTTTGCCACAATAGCTCATCAGACTCAAGGGTACTATTACCAGAGGTATAACTAAGGGCAGTTATTGATGATGAGCATTTTGGGGGAAATTTACACATCCAAGACCCACTTGACATAGGTTTATATTTATCATTGCCTGTCTTTTCTATGCTTCATTAAATTAGCATAAATACTTTACGAAGAGATTAAGTATGATACTGAAATGAAACAGTTGGCAGCACCTTAAATGTTCTATAGAAGTCTCCAGCAGGCAAAGGACAAGAGGCAAAATGAAAATCAGCTACCATGTCTCATGCAAGTGTTACAAGGCAATTCTTGCTTGTTTGTTGGTGGTTTTAATCAGACCTTGCTGGTAAACTCTACTTGTCTCCTATCAGTTAACTTCCACTCCTGAAGTTTTCCCAGAGAAATCTGTAAGACTGAATAGAGACTGTGATGCAACCCTGTCTGTGCAAACACTACAAAATCCTCTCTTAAGAAAAATATCCATCCTGCCCCTTCTGCCTTTTGTACTCAGGAAGCAAGTACCAGACCACTAGACCTTTTTCACCAAAATTTGGACAATTGGAAAGACAAGGTTTTTTTTCTGTGGTGTTTTTCATAGCTATTGCATTCACTTTTTCATTTCCCATAACTTTACAGCATCAAATACTGCATTTCATGTTTCTTAATGAGGACTTTGCATTAAGGCTGAAGTGCTTTGAACTCTGTATGCTTCCTTTCAGCACAGCATGGATCCTTGGTGGCTAGTCTACTGATCACTAGGAAGACCGAGACGAAAGAACATTAGGGCAAATTAGGGCATTCTGGTGGAAGCTAAGTTTTGTCTTCTACCACCAGTGAAGACTATATTTTATTTGCTGAATACATCAAGATGTGCTGCTAAAGTAATGCAATTGTGCATCTGCATGCAGTTCCTTTTTCTGCAAACCCCACCTCATTTACAGAAGCAGTATGGAGTAACATAATCCAGGAAGCCAAGGGCTTTAACTGGCATGCATTAAAGTGGGGAGTAAAGGAGAAAGTAAGGTCGTTCGCCCAAGCTCAGAGCGAAGTTGCAGCAAACTTCTTCCTAGAGTTCAGGGATATTTTGCTGAAGACTTCTGTTTGCTTAGTAGCATGTGGTCTTTTATAAGTGCTCCAGTAGCTTTAGACCTTTATGCAGATCAGCTTTCTTGAAAGGGCAATCATCACACAATGAAAGATGTGACAGAAATCAAAGCGAAGCTGTAATAGAAAAGGCATTAATGAGAAAACACAACAAGAAGAAAGCATGAGTACAAAACCACCCTGCTTGAACATTACGGGGGAGTTTTTCTTGAAATAATTTCAGTCTAATTCATGTGAGATGCTGTCCTGAGAAGTTTTTCCACTGCCCTGGCTTCTCCGTAGCACTATGCCAAATAGTGAGCGTGTTAACCCATTCCATTTACCTTGCAGTTTCCAAAGGAACCGAACTGAGAGCACTCTCATGGCCTAGGGATTTAATTATCCTAATTAGCTTAATTAAGTGGTTCTTTTACATCTAGAGCACAGGAAAAGGGACAGCACGTTTGCATCTATTTTTACTCAGAAAATGTTGCTCACTTAAAATCTCTGCAGTGATACACCACTGACAAAATACTTTTCGCTGCCACTGGTCAATCCTCAGATGCATCCTTATGACTCCCATGCATCACAGAAAGGGAGTTCAGTTGGCTATCCCAGCTGTAAAAAAAACCATTGAAACCCCAACCATTTTGATAAACCAGACAGGAGCACTTTCTTTTCCTCTAATCTACAGAAACATATGTCCCTGCAGGATGAAGATTCAAATGGGATAATGGATGACATCTTTCTACGGACAATGTGTCTAGTATTTTAAACTTCTTTCCTTTTAGGGTGGTCATCTACAGATCTCTAATGTTAAGCCACATCCAGGGAATCTTGCCCAGCCATTTCAAAGTGAACTCCTGAGCAAGGATGGAAGGATTTTATTATTTGGCTCCCCAATGGGGAAATTTGTGCCCAGAATGAGCTGAAAAACAATAAAAGAAGTTTTTATTGTCACTGATGGAAAAAATGATGAAACAGACCAACTGTTGTTACCCTCATAGTACAAGAATGAGAGAATATGGTTTCTTTTTACCGTATGAGCAATATTTTTGGTTTCTGAGAACTTTTGATGACCAGAAAACTGGGCTAGAGGGAATTCTAAGTCAGGTTTGAGTATTTGACCATGCATTTAAGGCATAATACAAACCCAGTTTACAGCTCAGGCTTGCCATGTGCTAGAATGATACTCCAGGTTTTCTTTTGCATTCAGGTGCACTTTAGCAAGAATCATTGTTTCACCTTCTTCTTGACTCCTGATGTGTGTTACATTTTTTCAGTCGCAGTGTCTCAGCAGATCAACCTTTACTTCAAACTCTTTGACTAAATATTACCAAAACTAATTGTCTGTCAGAAAGTTTGAAGTAGAAATAGAAATGAAGCTGGCTGCAAATTCATATATGCAACAGATTTTACTTTTTTTAAATTAACTTCTCTTTTAACTGGGACTGGCTGTGGAGCTTTACAGAAGGCATCACTATCATTTACCATCAGTAGCGATCAGGTTGTATTATCTAGGGAAAAGGGTAAACCACAATTTGTTGTGCTCTGAGATAAAGAACTATAAGATATTGAATACAGGAATTTGAGACCAACCCAAAACAGATGTTGGAAATGTAGGCATAAAGTAAGAGGAGCCTTAACCCCCCAAAATGTGCTGACTAATATATTCAAGGAAGGATAAAAACCCAAACCAAAATAAAAACCCAAATATGAAACACACACATGCAATAGAAAGAGAAACCTGGAAAAGGTCCTGAAATGGCAGAAGCTCTTAAGTGACCCAATCTTGACCCTATTTTAAGGATACTGGTTTCAGGGTACAGCCTGTCAAATTCTTGCAATGTATGCTATAATGAACAGGGTGGATTAAATGGAAAGCCTCATTTTCTGCCATTGCATAAGCAGAGTGTTACAAATAAATGCAGCATGGATGCAAATCAGAATTTGAAATAGTTTCTTTTATTACATTTAAGCAGAAATGACTGTTAAAGTTGTAACGCAATTTAAAAAACACCCAAACCCAAAGCAGTAGCTTCCCTTCTGCCTGCCAGAAGACGTAGGGACTTTGAAAATCCCTTTTAGTTTATAATATCTGTTTTTAAGAGAAGACAGAGAAACAAAAGCAAATGACTGCCCAAAGTATTCTGAAGATGCTGCTTTCTCAGTTTTATGCACGGACTGTCCTGCTTAGATGTAGGAGTGCCACATGGGAGTGACAGGTGCTCAGAAAATACGCTTTTTCTGGGAACATAATAGACTTAAAGAGCTCAATCTGTTTAGCTTATTAAAACGAAGACTGAAAGGTGATTTGATTACGGTATATAAGTACCCTCATGGGGAGAAAATACCAAAGGGGTCTTTTGTATAGCAGTGAAAAGACTTAGCAAGAATCAGTGTTGGGAGTGAAAGGCAGACAAATTCACATCAGAAATCAGACACCATTTCTTGAAAGCAAGGGTACCTGAGCACTGAAGCAAAGCCCTAACCAGAGATTGGAACTGGAGTCTTATTCTTGAAGTAAGAGGGCAGGTTTCTATGCAATGTATGCTTTAGCTGGTGGGTAGAATATAAGGGAAATATGGGGTTCAACATAACAGCCATGGTACACAGGAAATTACTTCAAGATTTAAAGGTGGTATATACAACTGAGCTGAATTCTGCTTAAAAATTACAATTTTAACATTCTTTGTCTCTGAGCCTGAGGAGACTATACATTATCTCTCCTGCTCTTATGTGCCATTGAGTAGTCTCAAATCAGCTAGTACCTCCCTGCTGGTCCACTTGGCACATTGGCTGGTCCTGATGTACATTCTGTGGTCAACCTGACTCACATGCTCCAAAACACCTTGCTTTGGGGATGAAGCACTTATCTCAGGGTCCGTTTAGCAGCTACCCTTAGTACAGTGGTCTGGAGCATGTGCCCAGGAGGTGGAACATCTCCATTTCTGAGCCCAAGAAGATGGGGACTATGCTCACATCTTCTGAGTGTGTCATCGTCATCACAAAACCAGGACTGGGCCATAGTCAGGGCCTGGTGGCCTGAGGAAAACATAGTCTGACTCTTTAGCCTGCAGGTTGCAGGAGGAGTTGCGATTCCTTTTCCCAGAGTGCTTTTGGCACTTGGGCCACTGAATTTTAAACACAGAAATGTGAAGGCATTTCCTGGATCAGCGACTGGGGATATTGCTCTGTCCCAAATACTGACATGAGGCATGAAAGCTCCCCGTAGGATCCCTGGGAGGTTACCCATTTGTTGAAAGTTATGCATAAGGTACTTCTGCTGTGCAAAGCATTCCTTACAACGCCAGAGCATGAAAGTTACACCTTACACATTGCCCTCCACAGTAGTACACAGTGCCTAATGAGGAGGAAAAAACTCTTCCCAGACCTGCGTTAGGTTTTATATGAGGAGGCTTTTTGTGATGTAACTTAGAGGAAGAAAAGGTAATTGGCACAATTATATCTGATATTGCTACTGTTTTCTGGGACTGAAATAATAACAGATTGTCAGACTCTGGGTATATGTGGGCTTCATGTTCTTTTCTGTTCAGTTAATCAATAAAAATAACTATGAGAACAATTTCCATGTCAAAGAGAGATTGTGTTGCTTTTTCCCACTGAAATACATCAGATGTGGGGGATTGGCAGTAGAAAACAGTAACTCTAAGATATGGAAAGACGGAAGTGGATGTGTTCTTTCTTGGGTAAACTGACAAGAAAAAAAGGAGGAAATGAGAAGAATGAATCAAAACTGCCTCAGCTACCTCAACTGTTTTTTAAATGAGGCATGCCTTGTCCTGTGCTGAAAAAGATGTTGATCAAGCCTCCCCCACTACCAAATCCCACTATATCTACTGATACGTGTGTGTCACTTGTTACCCCCAAATCACGTACCCTCTCAGGGATATTCTGGCTAAAGAAAATCATATTTCTTAGGTTAATCAGACTCACAATGGCCAGACTGGCATCTCATTTTTCTGTATCTCAGTCACAGGCATAGATTTGTATGAAAAGATCAGGCTAGGAAGCTGCATATTTATAAATGGGATGAGATGGGTAAGATGCGTCTTTGTGATGGATCAAACGTATGAATCAGGTATATATTAGGACAAGGGACCACACTAACGCTGGTGGTGGTGGTAAGCAGTTGCAGTAGTGTGATGACTTGGAGCCTAGCTGAAAGGGACAGCATGGAGGATACATGGGATACAACAAGGGATAGGTGAGAGGAGAACTGTTTGAGGGTATTGAGGTTGCCAGTAGGAAAGACAAGCAATGGACTTCTACTTGTTGGTTTATGAGTTTGACCAACGAAATGAGAAAGGAAGTGGATATAATCCTTTCAGTTGCATGAGTGTGCCTGGGTATCTCTCTATCTTGTGATAGATAAGATCCAAGTTCAGGAGAATGGCATGTTTTAGGTGTAATAAGCCAAGAAGTGTGTCAAATCTTAGAAAATAACTGGAAGTTTTCCTCCAGCAAAGAATGTGTATGTAAGAAACTGATTACAGAAGGCAAACACAGAGAAGTCTAGTCTACTTGCTCTGCAGTAGATTCATTATGTAAGGGCTTGATGAAAAAAAGAAGCAGTTTCATACCAGCCCATTACTTTTTCCAGGACAGACATGCTCTCCACAAGAGGATCTCCTGTAGAAACTTAATAGAGTCCTAATCCTTTGGCATTCATCACTCTGCCATGGATGCCTACAAAAAGTGCATTAAAGTCTGAGACAGGTGCCTAGATTTTGTGCCTTCTCAGCAGAGAGGAATAAACACTTACAGGACATAAGCCATCTCCTCCTAAGTGGACAGGTGGAAAAGAGAGGATGAATCATAAGCCAAAAGTGCCTATTTCTCTTTATTGGCTATAAAGGGAGCTGATGGTGGTTCAGGCTTAGCCATACACTGCTATCTATGTTGCTTTCTGAGAACTGCTCAAACAATTTATTTATCACTCTCAAATTACCAGTACCAGAATTAAGCAGGAAGATGGTTTTGGAGCACACAGGGGCTCAGATATTGGTTTTCATTCTAACTTGGAACTGAAAACCAAATTGTCTGAAGCTGCCTGTAAAAGACAATGAAGGCTCCTCATAGAGTCCTAAAGGTATGTATACCTAAGGGTATGTATACCAAGGAGGCTTCCACATGTGCTGCTGAAAGGTTGAGGGGATAGGTTGCCAAGAAATTAGTCTGATGATGCCCATGTTCTGATGGGAAACGATCAGAATAGAAATCTTCCCCTTTCGATGTTTTGCCATGTTTTACAGTGTAGTCCTCACTTCAAGGGTAAACAAAAAAACTTTTTTAGTTTGGTGATGCACCTGAATTCATCCTTTTACATCAAAAACTATATCCTTCCCTCTCTGGAAGACTGAAAGACAGAGGGACTGGCAGGAGCTATAGATATATCATCTGGGAGGCAAACTATTAATTTATTATTGATGGGCTGATTATGATTTGATTTACTTCAGCCTGTCCTCTCTTGAGAAGTGATTTTGGGGTCCTACCATAACAATGGTAGGACCACGTCATCTTCCAGATCCAAGACAGCTGTGAACATGTACAAAACTTTGAGATGAAGCTTGGCCATATACCAGAAAGCCAGTGACATGCATGCAATAGGATTATGCCTCCTGCAGGACTTCCGCCTTGGAGCCCTAGAGTGTAGCCATTGTTTTTCAGCTCCCTAGATGTACCTGGCTTGCACCTCACTGACCAGTCAGTGTGAGATGGGAGAAACTGGTAGCTAAGGTAGGAAAGAAAGAGTGACATGAAGTTCCCTGTCAGCTGCCTCTGCTGTCAATGATATACTCTGGCAATAGCTGAGCTTCTTTGGGAGTTTATAACAGTTAACACAGAGGGACATCACTCCATAATTCTGCAGACCCTTATAGAGCATGTGGGAGCCTATGAGGCACCGTGACTGGCTGCACTGGGAGAACATTAAGATGGCTGGTCTGCTTGGGGGTTCATGTCCTGTCTGCAAATTGAGGTGGTGCAACACACTTTCTGCTGATGGGTGCATGCATCCCACTTGCCCAGGTCACTCCTGGGCTACCTGTCCACTTCAGTGTTATATCTAGCTCTGGTTAGGGGGCAGCTGAATGTATCACCACCAGGCTGACCTCCCAAACGCCACTTGAGTCACTGAAGTCTGCTATGGTCTCCACACCTTGAGGCTGCAGAAAAGTCATGACAGTCTATGTACAGCAGAGAGTCCTAGAGGTCTTCAGACCCCAGCAAAGCTGTGAGCCCTCTTGAAAAAGCAGGGTGATCATCTGAACTTACAAAGAAAAATGCAAAAAGCACCACCTACCTTACAGTCCTAAGAAGTTTGTACTTCCACTCCCTCCCTCCCAAATTTTTCTTTGCAAATCACAGTCTAAGTAGAAGATGAGTATGTGAATACCATTGTCTGATGCCAGCATACCTACTAGGAAACCTTCACTAGTCCAGACAGGATCTCTGTTTCAAGAAGACAGTACCTAGGCTCATGATGATCCATGTGTTTAGCTGTCCCTGTGTTTGGAGGGACTGCTTTACCATTTAAGGATGTCTCATATGCTGTCTATGGTACTTCCCTGCTGTGGATTCTTCACTGGGGTGTTTTTCTTCAGCAGAGCCAGCTTGCTGATTCAGATGGGGAGGATTAGAAGGAGAATAGGCACATTATCTCCCCAGGTACCCCACTGTCAAGTCTCATAGTCAAGTCTGAACACATTGGCAATATGTATGGTTGTGGTACCAGCAGTCAGGCGCAAAGTCAAGAGTCTATTAACATGAATAAGCTATTAGTCTGCATGACAGTACAACTGCGCTCACAGAGCCTCAGCAAAGCATGACATACTGCTGTGAGTAACTCAGACTGAATGTTTTTCCAAATCACCATTTGAAAGCTGAGATTAGAATTCAGTAATGACGGACTTTAATTCCCCATGATTGAACTACTTGCTATACCTGAGGAGGGAATGGAAGAGAAGATGGATAGCAGTTGAAAAAATTAGGAAAAAAAAAAAAGAAAAGTGAGAGCATGGCAAGACTGCAGTAAAAACCAGGAAGAAATGGTCTTAGCAGATGTGTTTCTGATGCAATTTCATATCTCTGGAAAAATCCAAGTCCCCCCAGTGAAGGAGTCTTTCCCCAGAGTTTTTTCTGTTCATAGAGACAGAATGCCCTTTGGTCAGGCTTCTCATCTGTGTATCCAAACACCATCTCAGGCAACCATTACGGTTCAGCGAATGCAGCTTAGTAACGCAGCTTGCACATCACTGGAGTAAGACACACACGAGTGGGAGGAGAAGGCACAAACTGACAAAGGGGCAAATCTCATAATGTCCGGGTAATTCTCAGGACCACCTGGCTGATACTGAGAGGTCCTAATTGTTGGAAAGGGTACGTATTCAACTTCAACAGAGTATGATACAGCAGTCACCTCACCATAGGGCTCAAAGAGAGGCACTAAGCTTAGCACGTTTCTAGGCCAATGTGATGGGCAATGATAGAAAAGAGGAAAATATTGCAGCCTAAAGCAGATACAACAGGACAAAGACTTTAGGGATATTATTGCCCCCACTCTGAATTTTTGTCTAGGTGAAATAAGTAACTAATAAAATTGTCTGTATTTTTCCTACAAGTGAAGCTGTTAATTTAAAATTACCTAACTACTGGCAAGGATTTTTTTGTATATTTGGATTCAAAAGAAAAAGTCTAATCACACCATTATTTACCAAAAAAAACCCCTCCTAGTCTAGGGTCTTTTTTTATAAGGTTGTCATCTAAAGTAGCTTCCACCTCAGAACTCAGCAAGTCTTTGGGCCCTCAGTGAATTGACAACAGAGGCAATATATATATTTACACCTCGGTATCCCTAAAAGACTTCAAAAAGTTCTCACAATTGAACTTTTTATTCCTGCTGCTAGTCTTGATCAATTTTCATTTGAACAGGTACTTGCAAAACTCTCTTGAGACTCAAAAACCACAGTAATTATATTACAATAATCTTCATTACATGAATTCAAACAGAATGGAAAGTCCCTAGTCAAAGAATGATAGTGCAGTTTTCTCCTTGGTTTTTTTTTTGTCTAAGCACATTGATCACCCTAATTACAATCTACAGGGGAAGTAAATAGAAATAAGGGTTTTCATTCCCACTGAAAAAAAACCCAAAACCAAAAATGAGTTCTCAGTAGACGAAGCAGACTGAAAGCACAGGATGCAATCTGTTCTTTTGTGCATCAGCATCAATGGACTTGTATTGACAAGGAGCATCAAGGTGGAAGATCAGCTCCAAACCATTTAGCACTGCTTGACAGTCCAAACCAATGGGATACAGGCTGCATGGCAGAAGCCCTGGGTAGAAGAAACTCATCCCAGTTTGTCCTTCTCTTTCTAGGTGTAGTTTAAGAAGTCAGCACAAGCTCAGTGCCATAGAGCACCAGCACCTGTGATGGTGGTACTGAATATTTTCTGCAACTATCACCTGAAGACTAGCCTGCAGAGGGGTCTGACTGCAGCTTTGAGGTCCCATAAATGGGTCGTGGAAAACACTCATCCCTGTGCTTGTTCCTGCCATTTCTCAACCTTCCAGCTCTTTTATGGTATCTGTAACAACGTCAGGGTTGGCGAGTTTCCCTCCTGGCAGAGAAAAGTGATGTAGGACAGGCACATTACTGGCACAAGAGAAAGTTAGCAGTGCTCATATGATGTGTATTGCTCTATCTCTGGGATGGGGACTCCCTAAAACTTTCAGAGGAAGCCTGCAAGATATTTTAAAGCCTGTCCACTGCTTCTGGATGGCCAACATGGGCACCAAGGTCCCCCGAAACCCTTGAACATCTGCACTGAGTCACATAAGACGATGGTCATCACCAACACACGTAAAGAGATGTGACTGAGAACTTGTAACACTTAAAAAAATGAGTACAGCTTTGCAGGAACCACCATTTCAGGTATGAAAAAGCTAATTTCAGCCTGTTCTTCAGGTAAACTTTCCCTTTTGTGGCTTTCTTTTAAGATTGGGGTTTGAGCACTCTTAAAACAAATACAGGAGAAGATTAGTCCTGTGAAGAGCAGGGAGCTGGACTTGATGATCCTTGTGGGTTCCTTCTAATTTGAGATATTCTATGATTCCGTGAAAAAAATCAACACCATTGTTTACGTTTTCATAGAAAACGGGTGGAAATAAAAGGCTCATCAGAACTTATCAGACCAGATTCATAACTCTTCTGACCTCAAGGAAGAAACTGGATTTTTACTACTAATTATTACTGTTGTTCGTGTTTTGATAATGTGACGTCCTATGGGAGCTGAGCCACTGAAAACAGGATCTTGCTTCTGCTGAAAGTTTTATTAATGTTTCAGTGGACTGCTGCTAAATTTTACAGGTTTGCAGTGAAAGCTGATATTGGGAAGCAAAGCAGCAAAATGAGTTAATATGTGCCAGAGATATGAAAGCAATACAAGAGCTTTTGGAAGCTTACCAGAGGGAAGAAAGCAGGTCTACTCATAAATAAGGAAGACATGAAATTAATAATGTCTCAAAAGCGACTGAGATAACTTACAGCAGTATCAAGCCTGTCATCAGTAAGAATATACATCAAAAATGTTGAAATATTAGGAACAGAGAAAAACTACTCAAATGCCTTGGAAAATATGAATGCATACAATCCAGCTGGTCTTGATCATATCTTAGGGCAATCACCTCCCAGAGTTATATAAGCTGTAGGCTTCACCTACACTTGAAAGTCACAGCAATAAAATTGATGATGTGGCCCCATAATTGAGCATGATTGAATTACTGCAGGTAAGCAAGTTACTGCATGCCAGCTGAGCCATGGTAACTGTCTCTGTGTGCTCCCAACTAAGTAACGTATATTCACTTTCACTAACAACATAAAACCAATTTACAGAAACTAAAGCAGAAAAGCGGGTGCTCTTATTCCAGTTTAAGAGTGGCATATTTCACTTTGACATAAGTAGATTCACAATTTGTTTCAGGTAAACTAAAACATTGATATAAGTTGGGAGGTATAAAAAGCTAAGGTAAAGCTAAGATAAAAGTAATTTACTCAACAACTGGATAAAAGTAAATACTATAGTGACCTTCAGACCAGGAAGGAATACTCCTTGGAAATACTCTGTGAAAAAGAACTTTTAAAGAATTAAGGGAAGGGAAAAAAAAATCATTTAAGACACAGCTCACAGGGCTGGATCCTTCCACTTCTATTTGATGAGCAGAACCCCATTTTCTAATTGATCGTCTTGCTTTTCACTCAGCAAATTTTGGAATAAAACATTTTTAAAGTGAGTGAATGAATCAAAATGTGGCTCCAGTGATCGCCTTGCTAGACAATACATGAACTGCTGAAGAACAAATACTGTCCCAAACCCTTGTTTTGTTAGAAGTGCTAAAATTAACATAAAGAGTACAGCAGATATTTGCAAATTTACCTTAGTATTAACCATCTCATTTCACAAGGTATTATCTGGGAAAAAAATTTAAATTGTTTTGGATAGAACATACCATCTGGATTGAAAACTTGGAAAGAAGTTTTAAAAGCCAGAATGAATTTTAGGAGCACTGTATTTGTACACTACTGATGTTAGACAAGACTCTCTTAAAATGAGCACCATATTAAAGAGCAAGTAAACAGCACATTATTGAAAGCCTGCAGGTCATTCTACACAGAGATTTGTACTACTGTAACCAAATCAAGTACTAGCTTAGTTTACTACCATAGAGAACTGAGATAGATAGAACAAAAGGGATACAGAGAGATTTAAAAGCCAGATTCAGTTGAAGGCTGCCCCTACTAATCTAACACACGTTCAGGATGAAGAGAAGAAAAAACCGAGAGGCAACAATGCAGAAAGGTACAGAAAAATGACAGAAACCAGCATGCATGCATCTGAAATGTGAGACTGCATCTGAAAAGGCCGGTACAAATTGATGCTCTATATGCAAGTGCTTGGTACACAGCATGGGTGATGGCTGGCTTTGTGCTCTCATGCAGTGTCTTGGATGTATCATACCCGCCTCGTGCATCCTAAGAGGAGAAAGATGCTGACAAGTTTTAGGAAGCAGAAACACAGGTTATGAGGCTGAAGGATATAGGAATGTTTGAGGCATATCATTTAATGAAGCAATATAAAACCAGGAAAGAGAGGGAAAGAAGGGTAATAAAAGGCAACTGCTTAAAGGCAGTAGAAGCCTAAAGAAGGCAAATGGGGATAAGAAATGGAAAAACCAGATTAGACAATATGAATGTAAAATGGTAAATGAGCTTTTTTTCTTTTATTTTTACCTTCTGGAATAAGGTACAGATAATCGAAGTTCTTCGACTTGTTATTTTCCAGACTGGAGGCCAAAGTCTTAGTATGGTCAAATTAGTCTTAGCCAGGCCAAACTTAGTATGAGCTACATATTGGCAGTGAGCAGGTTAATGTGATCTGACAAATCTTCATTTTTCCATTAATTTCACATGGGGTTTTTCTCATTCTGTACCAAATTTTCCTCAGAGCTGCAGTTATGAGACATATAAAATAAAAAAATACGCTTGTATTATTTCTGGGTAACCACAGTTCTGTGACTATACATTGCTTGATCTATAGAGCCTTTCCCTTGTGGGAGAGTGATGTTTCCAATTGGTTGCATAACAAGCAGGTCCTTTCCTCTCTTTTTCTTGCCAGCAGGTTTAGAATGAGTAAATGTTCCAAATACACATTTCATTAGCTTCTCCTTCTTCAGCAGTTCCTTCAGGATCTCAAACCACCATTTCTTGTGCCTATTGCAGAGACAGGAGTTTCTCCAGAGTAACATTTGTGTAACTAAGATCGATTTTCTCCTTTGCTAGTTTTCCCCAAACTCAACCAATCTGTCCAAAATTTCACACATGCATTTTTCTAGCAGACCATACTTTAAAAAAAGTTATAGAGGAAGTCAGCCAGGTTATTTATTAGGAGCCATAGCTTGAAGAAAAGTCAAGAGGACTGCAGTCTTTGAAAAAAATGAAAAAAATTTTTGAAGGATGAAAGTATCTCCAAAATTACAGCCCAGAGACTGCTTGATTCATCAAAGTCTGAGCAAGATCTGGTGCCTCTGGCTGTGTAGAGATAGTTGAGAAGTCATTTTTCAAAGTTAATAGTCCAGATTTTTATGAAGATTTGTCCAGTGAAACAGGTTAGGAATGACATCATTGTGTGCTGTTTGTTATGGTCACTGTCAGAAAGGGTGTGCAGTTGTGACGGTAGAGAGCAGGGCCTCCAGAGTAGACTAGTCTGAAACAGAGTTTTCAGATGCTGAGCTGAATGCATCTGAAAAATACATTCAGCGCAGCATCTGAATTTCCAACTGCAGAATTTCCAACTGCAAAAATGAAAAGAAATAATTTTTAAGGTTTCTCACAGAGTAAAATGACGTTATGAAATTGTTCTGGTTTTGCTTCATTCAATGTCTTTTACTACTGCCTCTATATTATTCAAGTTACAGGGGTTTTTGGCTTATTTTATAACTGTTGAGGAGAGCTGTGATTAATCCCCCTCTTTTTTTTTTTTCTTAGATCAAAAGATCTTACCTGCTCACTAATGAGTAACTTGACCAAGGTATGGTTTTTATTTCTCCAGCTAAAGGGGTGGTCATCAGTTCCACATTACAATACCCACGTGTAGTGTCGGCAGTGTCAGCGTGTGCACTGCAGAGCTCCAGGCGCTGCCCACACTAAGGTGTCTGGTCCCTTTTGAAGTCCCCTGGGGTGTCTGAGCAATCTTCATGGTGTGGGTATCTCTCTCCTACTGGAGAGCTGGGCTGTTGTGAAGTAGCAACACAGGCCAGTGGGGAGGCCCCACGGCATCCAAGTGACCACAGCTGCTTCATTTAGCTGGTGGGATTGTTCTCCAGGTTCTGTTGACTGCATTGAACACTTTGGAAGCTTGGAAATCTGGTGCACATGTAGAAACTTAAATTTAGGTGTCTTAATCTGGAAGTTAACCCCACCTAAAAGTCAGAATCCCGATGCCTAACTTTAGGCAACTTGTGCCATGTGAGCTGTTCTGGCATAGCTAAGACACCCTCATGGGCCAAGCAGATATTACAAAAGGCACACAGGCAGCTCAGGCCACAGTGGAAGGACAACTGAAGGTCAAGTGGGATCCCTGAAATGTCTTGCATGGCACTAGATCTCTAAATTTAGTCAGCTGAATCCCACCCTCAGTGTCTATGATACACGAATATTTTTTTTTTAATCTTCTCTTCTACTCAACAAAAAGTATCAGGCACTTTGGATTCTTTTCAGTAGTCCAATGCTATCTAAGATGACCAGACTGTCCCACTTGACCTGCCACTCCAGTGGGAAACAGATCTCCGTATGGATGTCTTAGATATCCTGGCTTACCTCAGATGACAATGAATGAAGTCCTCCTGGAGTGCATTTCTCCTTGTCCAAAGGTTGAAGTTTAAAACAAACTAGGTGAATTACACTTCAGCAGTGTCTAGTTCCTCTGATTTGACTATCAGGGGATTTTTAATCTATTCTAGACATCTAACACCTGAGATGAATCCCACTTGGAGTGTGAGACAACACTTAAGCAGCTGCTGCTCGTAAAGATTAAACAAATGTTTTAGGTTTTTTTAGTTATGATTTTCTCCAGGTCAGAGTTTGCAATGTGTAATGCAAAATGCATTATGAAAAATGCAAAATCAATGACACCACAAAATGATATAAGAATATACAAGTTAAAACAGCTTTATATCATAACATTAAAAATTAACACTTAAAATTTTGAAATCTGTAAACTTTCCAAAATAAAAATGTCAAGACATTTCTTTTTTAATTTATCCACAGTAACTTTTGCAAATTATTGTCAAGAAACATTTTGAAAATGCATTTTTGACAGCTCCACATTTTGAAGGAAGTATGAGTAAAATAATAAAATGCAAAAAACTACCAATATGGCATTCCCGTCAACTCCCCAGTCTCATGCTGCATAGTTCTGTGTACAAGCTACAGAGCAATTGAGACTCAGACACCATGATTGGTGGGTGGGTTGATTTTACCAGTTCTCATTTTTCTTTTAATGAATGTGAGCAGTAGTTTTGATATGTCTCCTGCCTATGGGTACATCAGGAAAATCAAAGATTAGAATAACTGTCAGTAGGAAATTTGTCAGTAGGTGATCATGGTGGGGAAATACAAAATTCAAAATAATAAAGAAGAAAGTACCAGTGAAATTTTCAAAGGTGTTTAGTTATTGGCCTAACGATGCTCACACTGGAGTAAGTAGCAAATATTCTATCTGGTCTCAAGAGCCAGAGTGTTACATGCTTTGGAAAACCCCTAACCTATTGAGGAGAGATGGAGAGAGAATGAGAGGCCTAAGTCTGAGGTCATTTAACTTCAGAAGTTGAGGGAATGGGTTTATTTTTAAAGGCTGTTCCAAGACTTTCCTACACAGGAAACACATAGGTAGAAGAAGATGGAAATTTCTTCTCAGCACTGAAATTTCCCTTTGAATTATGGTGGCTTAGATCTGAAGACTCACTTCAGCTCAGACCCAATAGTAAAATTAAGGTGCAGTGTTTTAAAATGCCTTGCAATGCAGGAAATGAGCATTTACTGCGTAGCCAATGGACCGCAAAAGATATGTGTTCCCACAGATACATTGCTCCAGGTTGTTCAGTTAGTGGGATAGAAAATTCATTGAAGAGGACACTGCAAAGCATTCAAGCTTGAACTCTAACCCCGTCTCTGGCCCCATCTCACTCCCTCAACCCCAGTGATGCATCTCTAGGGGACTGGCATTCTTCTTAGCTTGATTTACTTCAAGGTTGTTATGACAGGAGCTGGGTATATATCAGTGCAACTGGGCTTCTTGTTTCATTTTCTTTTAAGAAGGTCCAAAGATGGCTGCTGACAAGAGATCAAGATTTATGTTTTGTTCTTTTCTTTATCTGCAAAGAAAACTTATGCACTCTTACTTCTTGCTGAGACACGTTTACATTCTCAAATTGCCTGCGCTGAGGTTTTTCATGCTCCAGTAATGACATCCGACTTCTCACTTCTTAACTGCGTTCCAGTGAGACTACCAATAGAGCAGTCCATATTTATCAGTTATTTGTCTTGATTTCTTCCCACTTACTCTAGCCAACAATTATTTGTCCTGGAACAAATTGTGACTTTGGAATGTATTTTAACACAGCAGAAAAAATAAGGAATGGAGACTTCTAGTTTTGAGGTCAATGGTAAAACTCACCAAGCAGAAGCAGAATGGGACCCTGAAGCCCAAAGGTAAGCGGACAAGAGCTAACTAAAGAGAGCAGTGCTCATTAATTACTGAGCCTCTGTTCCCTCTCTCACCTCAATAGTATTAAAAGACTAGTACAGACATCTAAATTAAAAATAAATAGTCTATAGTTCAAGGCACTCATTTAACGTTGATATTGAAGAGTCTCTCTAGGGTTACAGGCTAGGATACATTAATACAGGCTGATAATTCGGTGAATGTTCAATGTAAATTAGAACCATCTTTCTGAATTAAGCAAACACAGACAATGTTCCTAGGACATTGTTTCCTCACCTGCAGCATGAGTGATGACATCCCTGTCACCTTTAGGATGTTTGCTCAGCCAGCCCTGAGTTTGGCACCCAACTCTGCCCCTCGGACCAGATGGCAGGGAACGTGACTGTCGCACCTCAGTGGGTGATGGAGCTTCTTGTTTCTGTGTCGTCTCTGTTTTTTGTATGGTGAGTGGGGATAGAGGTGGGAAAAATACTTCTTCAGTAAGAATCCCTTTCCAAATGATGTGTAAACATCCTCATCAAAACAGCACTTAGTTTTATGACAGTTGGAGGCAGTTGACGGTGGTAGCAAATCAGTTCAACTGCTAACTAAGAAGGAGAAATAACATTTAAAAATAGAATTGTCAGGTGAGAGCAGAAATATTTCCTTCCTATGTAGGCTGTGAGATTCAAGCATTTCACATGAATAGATTTAACTCAGTAAGAATTCATACCCTTTTGCCTGCTCCCTTAGTTTCTCACTGTTCATAATTGAGACAATCACTACTCTCCAGTCCTCTCATTTATCAAGGAGAGACTGAGACAATGCCCATATTAAGTACTATTTTAGAGAATTCACAAGAAGCTCTGACTGAGCTGGGAACTGAACCATATCTTAAGCTGTGTATTAGTGCCTTGTCCTTTGAACTAAAAGCCTACACAGATTTTATTAGGCAGCTCTCCCAGAGTTAAGCAGTTGTTTCTCATCTGCTTTATAGGACCGTCCTCTACAGTTTGCTGTTCTGGAGATACCTTGGGAAAGTCTATCACAGCATATTAACCCAGTATATATGACATTCCATTGCCTGGAACAGGGCACATGCTTCCTGTTGACTAACAACATGGGCCCCATGACTTCTTAGGCTTTGTCTGGACTTTGCTTGGCCTCCCTGGAAATTTATTTTAGCTAGCAACAGCAATTATTTAAATAACCTACTTTGTTTTGGCTTTTGCTTAGCATGGTACAGCTCTCTGGCATAACACTTAATGCAAAATGTGTATTTATAATAACATCTACTAACAGTCAAAACAAATAGTTCTTTCATGGAGAATGATATTTGATCCTAGAAAGAAATACAGCTTGGAGGACTAAAGGCATGGGATGAGAGCAGAGACCTTGAAAGTATAGGCAAAGGATGTGGACCCAGGGCTATAAGTAGCTCACCAGTGGTCAACTACTAATCGTCAGAGGGGGGCAACTTTGAGAGCTGGGTAAAATGGTTTTAGAAGTAACTTCTATCTGACGTCTGTAAACTGTGGTATAGATGGTAAATTCAGACGTAGCATGGGCTTGCAGAGCATGAAGAAAGAGAAGGGGTTAAAGGTTGTTGGCAAACATACAAAAATGACTCGAAATGGATCCAAGGAAGGAAGAAATGATCAGTGTTGCACTCCAACTGGAGAAGGACTTGCTTACATACCCTCAGAAACCAGCATCCTCAGGGCTCTTGGGGGCAGTGGGAAGGTTGGTACCAGAAAGGGGTAAATATTAGAAAGCTTGTGTATATATCGTTTAATGCTATGCAATTTGAACTATTAATGTTAGTATCATCATAACTGGACTGATAATTCTTTGGCTAGACAGTTAAGACTAATTAGAATAACAATAAATTCTTGGCTTTGCATGTATGATGTGTTCATTTTGCCCAAAAAAGACTAACGTAACAATAACATAACAAATTAATGAGAATTCAAGCAAGCCATTCTGTAACTTGGATGCAACAAGCTGCTAGGGCCATGCATCCCAGAAGCTCTCGAGCACCTTTTTTTGAGGTTTTAAGTAAGGATCGCATGCTTCTGCTGCCCTTCTGCTGGGTTCACCATGGCAAGATGTTGCAATTTGTTCGACATAAAGTTGGCAAGAGAGAAACTGAAAATCTCACAACTGTAAGTAAGAAGAAGAAGCAAGAGACTGAATGAGTAACTATCTTATCTCAGTTGCCACAGTAGGGTGGTGCAAATACAGCAGGGGTATGGATGATTGCTGGAGGCCTACTGCATTGTGCTGATCTTGAATGCATGTTATCCACAACCCCATCCTGAGCCATGCTGTGCTCCAGCTACACGTTGCTGTGCAGCAAGCTGTGACGCTCTGGAGGAGTAGGGCCACTGCAGTGAACTAGCATTGGCTGTGGACCAACAATATATTCATTTCTGGGTCTTTACCTGGTCCAGTATTGGGTGAATAAGCTTCTCAAGAGGCTGGCCAGGTTTGATTCTTTCTAGCATGTGCCAGATGGTTTATCTTTGGTAAGATCCACAGATCTTTGGTAAGATCACAATAGGGTCCACTGTGTGTGTCATTGCGATGAGGTGCACAACACCATGTGCCAAGGCTCAATGTGTTCCACAACGCTCTGGACATCATTTAGGAAGAGCATCCTGCTCAGGTCTGTTAGGATGTTTGTAGGAAAAGTAATGTGACCCTTCTGTCAGGGAGAAGGAAGGGGAGTGGAAGGCCATAACTTTTATAATTGTGAAGGGACAAAGCCTTGCTAAATGTAGTGGAAAATTTATTTCAGAAATCTCAAGTCTTCCTCTCATTACAAAGTACCACCCTATTCTTGTACACAGGGTTGGTGCAGAGGGTGTAATGATACCCTGAGCTTAATGGCAGCAGTAACAGATGGTGTCTGATCCATGGATCCCTGCCAGGAGTTCATCAGCTATGTGTTTAGGTAGCTCAAGTCACTGTTTGTGAGATCAGTTTGTTGGCAGAGCGAAGAGCAATATCATCACCATGGCCTGCTGCACATTTCACGAGCTGCTAGTGACTGATGTGGCTGAAGGTAGGCCAGGTGCTCCACTGTCTCCCACCTAGCCTTAGGCAGATTTGAGGGATTGCTTTAGCAGCAACAGCCTCTGGGGAAGGAAAGGACATGTGAAATGCGTCTGCATGTAAGAGCAATGCAATACACATTCACAAACACTGTGGTGTTGCTACCTTGTCTTCATCTAGACTCTCCATCTAAAGCCCTTTTCTTAATGCATGTCCCTTTCCCCTGTCCTCTCTGCAGAGAATGGACTCCTCTCTTGATCATCCTGAGGCAAACAGCAAAATGCTCAAGCTAACCAGTTTACAACAGAGATCCCTACTCTCTTCCCTTGGCTAAAGTAAATTTTTCTGTAAGAAACATTATCTCAGTGATGAGGGTGTCCAGGTAACTCTTATTCCATGCTGAGAACTATTTATTTCTCTCCCTTCCAAACAGTAAACACACCAAAGGGTTGTGGAGGAAGACACACATGTGACACTTGCCACCATTGCGCCCTGGAATCAGACCCGTCTTGGGACACCTCCTCAGACAGGCATAACTCCTGAGTGGGTGAATCTTGCAGCCTGCTTCAGTTGTAAAGGCAACAGGAGCAAAAGTATTCTCATCAAGGAACTGGATTAATAGTGGAGGAAAATCTACTTAATTGTGATCCACTGCAAGCATAGTGATAATATGAAGTATCAGAAAGCTACTATTCTTTCAAAAAGAAGTAAATTGGCAGAAGAATAACTCAGTCAGCCAGGTGACAGGTAGTATCTGGGTTAAACAAGGTATTTGTCACACTGGAGGAATAAAAAAGCTCGGAGAAAGGTTTGGTATGCCTTTTCTTTTTAAGTCAAAGCTCGCCCCTTTTTCACAGGAGACTTCTGAGATTATTTCTTTATTTTGGTCAAATTTTGAATAAGGATCATTCTTGTTAGGATTAACTTGGTCTTTATGTCCACAGGGATAACTGATTGCCAGACAGGCTATCCTTGATTAGTGAGGCCAGCTCATATTAGTCATAGTCACAGTCACAGTCAGCTGGGGTGGCTGCAGCATCCGCTCAGAACATTCACTCAGAATAGCAACACTTCTGCACACTCGTGCTGGCTTTCTGCAAGGGAAGCAAAGACATGGCCTCCGTATCTATGAGCAAAGATCTGTACTAGTAAGGGCTAGTAAGGGCACAAAGGACCTCTGTGCCCTAGACAGATGTGTACATGGGGCCAAGTACTACTCAAAGCTGGAAGGAGAAGAACATTCCTGAGTATGATATCTGATGCATTTATTCACCAAACAATCACTGGAAGAGCCGAGGCAGCGTTATTTTAGATGCAGTTTTCAAGAGTCATGAGAATGTCATAGAAGGTCGTGGAAGATAGTCTTGGATTAAGTGACAATAGCTTTTCTAAAGAGGGCAAACTTTGGTAAACTAGGAATGCTTATTAGGAAATTCAAATCAGGGACCTGAATGCTGAAGCGACTTAGGATTTATTCAGATCAAAGTTACTAAAAACTGTCAGGAATGTGCATGACAAGCAAGCTGCAGGCTTCCTTGCATTAGTAATCTCCCCTTCCTTCCCAAGAGAGGTATAAGGAAGAAGCAGAGAGCTTGGAAGGAGTGAAAAAAAGCTAGATCAGCACGGGCTGTGACTATATTACTTGCCTGGGAGCTCTTCCAAGTTACTTGGTCTGAGGGTATGCTTCAGATATATCCCAAATCCCTTCACTTCTTCTTCCTTCAAACACACTCTGATTACTACGTTGAAGCAAGCTTTAAGAAATATTTGATCTGAAGCACTGGAGGATCAGGATTGTTGAACAAATTGCAGGTAAGTCTGTGCATTGCCAAAGAAAGCTGGAATAAGGTAGCAAGAGTTTGCCACTGTGGAGACAAGTTAGGTTTAGTTTATAATATTAAAACCAGAAATGGAAGATTATTCAGCTGTCAGATCGGGAGAACAAGAAGAGAAATGGGACAATAATGCAATGCAGATACATGGAAAATAGTTAGGACTGTTCCTGGTTTACCTTTGGTAACATATGCCACAGTGGTGAGTAGGGATGTAAAGTCAATGACGTTTGAAGACAGAACAGTCAGAATGAGGACAGGGAAATGGAAGTCATCGCAAGCAAACTGAAGTGACACTCAGACTATGTTGATAACAGTAGTGCAAAAATTTTTGAACTGATATGCCACCTTGGCCAGTAAGTAGCCATGTTTTCAGGACAACAAACTAATTAGATTTCAGGTAGAGGAAAGCCAGGGGCATTAGGAAGTGGTGTGGTGAAATTACTGCTTCTTTTGAACCCCAGTGGGCTGCCAGCATGGGCTTCAAATGCTCTTATGTTGCATTTCCACGTTAGGGGTGAGGGGAGGCTACTCTCAGTTTGCTCAGATGTGCTTATTCCAGGGGTGGGACACTGCCTTAAAAGGTGACCAAAGTCAGCCGAGACTGTGATATTAGATAATTTCCATTGCTGAAACCGGAAAGGAAGAAAGTACTACAAACTGAAGCACAGCACCTGAATATTTGACATTGAAAGATTTATGAACAGATGGATATGAATTGACTGTGAATAGGCTGAGGCTGGAGGCTCAAAGAGTTTTAGGCATCAAGGTAGAGCAGTTTCAAAGCAACCTTCCAAAATGATACAGGGAAAAGAAAAAAAAACCTAGCTAATTTTCAAATGAGGCTTGGCTGGATTATGAATGAATCCATAGGAAATAACTAGGGAGAGAAAGAAAGGTAATGCAGAATTTGCTGGAAGTTTTTTCTTCCTTATGTGCAGTTTCTTGCACGCTCAGTTTGGATGATATTCCTGCAAAGGAAACAGATCAGTTTACAATTAGTCCTACTTCGACTTGGGCTGTTCTGCACAACAGGAATAAGCCAAGGAGAGTTCCGGCTTGGGACTGGGAAGCACTCGAGGATGATATAAGAGTCAACTGACAGCCCAAGGAGATTTCCAGAGACTTCCCGTTACTTTTGTCTGTATACTTCTCAGATTATTAGAGTTGGAAAAGTACTTGCTTCATTTCTCACGAGACGTGAGAATTGATGATATGCTTTGGAAAAAAAAGCCTTTGTGGCGGTTGTTCTGTTAAAGTCACAAGTGCTACAAGTCACACGGCCTCACTGTGGCAAGTTGATTGTCTGATGTCACTTGCATTGGTCTTCACAAGCTTGCTTCCTAGGCAGAGCCAGGCAGAAACAGAGGACAGGAGAAGATTCAGGCTCCTCTCACAGCCCCCAGTGCTCTCTGGTGTCCTGGACCTGGTCCATCGGCATGGAGAACTAAAGAAAGCCCAGGAAAAGAGCAGGAGAGTGGGTATCTGAGGTTTCACGGTGGTTGTGGGGAGTGGCGTCCAAGTAGCCCACTTCCGTAAACACTTGATAAGTACACTTGTGTGTTTAAAATAATTCCTTTTAGATACTGCTGCAGATTATGTTGGAGGGTCTGATTTGCTAAAGAGATGTCAGTAGCAATAAAGATCTGAATGGTATCATCATAAGTGATAGCTGTGATCCTTTATTTTTCAAGACAGCACCTCTATTGACCGTGTTCCTTCACAGATGTGACCTTGGATGCTTCCCAATGTATTATGCATGAGGTGTATGTAAAACCCAAAGTCCCCTTTGCAGACAGGATGGAGAAATTTACTTTCACACTGGAGTCTTGTAATGAACTCAGCTCACATCATGGCTAAGATATTAATATTGGAATTTACTTTCTATTATTACAGGAGGCACACTCACCTATATGTTAACTAGCTTAAGTCAATTTATTTCAGTCATCTCTCACACATTCTAAACGGAATCAAAGTGGTATAGGGCCTGTGAGCACACTATTTTGTAGTCAGAGACACAGGTTTCCATTTTAGCCAGTCAAATAAACATTCTTGTTCTCATTTTAACCCTGCTGATGAGAATGAAAAAACGTATAATGCAAATTGGAAATTAACCTATGAAACAGAATAATTGATTACATTGACGTTGTCAATATAATGCACCTCTGTGGGACAGACAGTAGTGTCTCTCACTCCTACACTGATTTCTTGCAGCACTGCATCAACAGAGAGTGAACTTGAGGATATTGCTTACTCTGAATTACAATAGTTTTAGAAAACAATCAAATGACATCTCTGGAAATCCATCTCTGCTTTCCTGCTGGTGTTTAATGCATAGCTGTCCTTGTTTGAGAGCATCTGTCATTCATTTAGTGGCCAGCCCAACCCAAACCATGACAATAGCATATGTACATAATCTCAAGCAATAGGCTGAGAGCCCCTGACATCCTCCCAAGTGGTTAGCACAAGTATGAGTCTTTAAGCTGCGATGTTTCCTGTTAATTGTAATCCATTCTACTAGTTTTCTAGAGTCCTAAGACATTTATTAAAGTAACCTTTTAAGATTTTAAGAATTTAACCCATCCTCCAGAGTACATAACCATATTCTCACTATAATTTTGTGTAAGAAACCTGAAAGAAACCCTGCAATGTTAATTGAGTTTCATAGATTTGGAAGCAATTTCTACATAACTCTTTCAGGTTTTATCTTAAGAAAGCGCTTTTAGACATAAAGAAAAGACTCTGAATTTCAAGAGGGTTTCCATGATAGAAAAAGCCACCATTTCCATGTGGCTATTCCACAGACTCCTTTAATTCTTTGGTGTAAATTTAGTTAATTATTATTTCTACTAAGACCAGTTTGTGAGAGATGGATCAAGCCTCATATAGATTGCTGCCATTCAATATCTAGGTAAGACTCATACAGGAAAGAAAAATAATCTTCCAGCTACCAATCCTGCTTTATTCCTTAGAATGATTATGGTCAATATGTGGAATTGAACTCTTCACAACCTATTGAATTTTACTATCACACCACCACACTTGAGCTTTACCTATATTATAGAGACATCTGTGTGTGCTTTTGCTATATATCATTATGCAAAGCAGTGACACACAAACAGTAATTTCCACATCTGCATCTTTGAAGACTGCTTTGGCTTCTGTCCATTAGTATTTCATTAACTACACTAGACCAGGGCAGTTCAACACTTGCAGTAAAAGTTTCAGGAAAGCACGGGATGACCAGGTACTCTGTGCTTTAAATCAGAAATCAGAAAGGTGTGGAAGAACAGCAGGAGGGAGCTCTCAACAACCAGAAATGTTGTCTTTCTGGTGATATTTGACCCTCACCCCTGCTCATGTGAACTCCCAGCAAAAATGTAATATTTCTGCAAGAAAAAAGCTGTTATTTTGGGGACTCCGACTAAATTCAGGCTTTATCATGATAAAGATGTCAAGGAGAGGATATGTCTTTTATTAGACAATTTGATATAGTTAGAAAAAGGACAGAGAAGCTTTCAGGTGCACCAATACTTTTCAGTTTTGGAACATAAATCCAAATGCCTATGCTCTCCTGATGCTTTAGTGTCATAAAGTATTCTCTGTGGAACAGCAGATAAACCTGGAAAAGACCGTAAGGGATTGTATTGTTAATGTCCCTACCCAAAGGAAAGCCCAACTGTATCAGTAAGAAGCAAATTGTTTGGATGTAGTGGCTTCAGCTACCCAGAGCAACTCCTACCTCAGGTGTGAGTGAGAAGAGTGGAATGCCTTATTTCATTTTAAAAAAAAAGTCTTTTAAAGTCAGTTCTGGATGACAATAAGTGAAGGAACACATCACCAAAGGGTTACCATTGGGGTTTGAGCCAAATACAAATGCAAGCTGAAATGCAGCAGCTTGGTATAACCTACACACGACGACTCTCTTTTGAGGCAAACTTTAAGACAACTTCAATATTCCCCCCTCGACCTTCTGCTAAAAGCAAAATTCTTCAAACCAGGAAGAGTTGATGCAGTGACTACTTATGAAGTGCGGGCATATTTTTTATTCCCATTGGCAGGAGGAGCACAGGAGAAGAAATGCTAGCAGTTTTCTGCTAAGGCAAGGAGTTATACTGGGCTCATCAAAAATGGATGTTAAGATGGGCACTGTTAAGTCAGGTTATCAGGGATTCATTTGGTGAGGCTCTTGAAGCCAGCCAGGGCGAGTGGGCAGCGGGCAGTGGGAGGTGGACTGCCAAGGTGGATCGGTGGAAAACCAGTGCTTGCTGTAGCAAGTGGGGACAGATTGAGTTTTATAATGTGTAGCAGTAGCTATGAGACCAGAGCCCGTAGACAGACGAGAGCTCACTGCTCATTCTTATTTCATCCCTCTGGATATTTTCTGCAGGTGAAATAATATTTAGCAGGCCAACACCTGTAAATCATGCCGTATTTCATATGTTGGGGGATTAAGGCATATCTTCTGATGGTGAGTTGGTGTTGAAGCTCTGCAGATCTATTTTTAACCTACCAGATTCTCTTGTAGCCACTATTTTCGTCTTCCCACAACCTATCCCCAGCAGTCAGGTTGGAATACCTTAAAGTGGAATAGAGAAAAATGGATCTCCTTGGGATTTTCCATTTACTTTACTGAATCTGAGGCCTAAAATAACTCAGAGAAAGTGCCTTGCAGAGACCCTTTTACAAGGAATATTTAATCTTACAATTTGGGCTTAGCCATACATAAGAAATATTTTGAAAAGAGACATTTTAAAAAAACTGAGAGATTCAGTATTCAGTTAGTTCATTCCTTTTGTAGCAAACAGCTACCAAAATATGGCACAATCACATTTTTAAACTCATAGTTTACGGAAAGAGTGAAAAAAATTTACAGCTTTCTCTAAGGAGATTTTACAGTTAAAAGATAACCCTGACAGAGATAACAGATTTGAATCGATCACCTAGTTATACCCTTTTTCTCCTCCTTCCCTGCAGCTTTTAGAGAAATCTGTTGCAGGCAGATTTCAGAGACTCTCAGCCCAGCAAACAAATTACCAAGGCAACCTTGACACTGATGTCTGGAACTTGGTATGGAGAGAAACAATAAGCACCTTATATCAGTATCCCAAGTCTAAACTCCATTCAGTATTTCATAGTGCACACAGCAAAATTGGCTTTTCAATCAGTTGCCTGTATTCTTGTATGCTCCCTGATTTTTTTAAAACTTTTGCTGCTGCTCCAGAGATCCTAGCCACTTCTTGAATGCTGTACATCCATAGGCTCTTATTATAAGTAAAAGTCTTCTCAGTTAAACTCTCAGAGAGATCTTAATTAAAAGAGCCTCCCCCACAAAAAAAATAATCTTTAGCTGCTAATCTGCCAGTGCTAGCATTGCAAATAACTGCATCTAATTGGAAATGTGTCTTTTGAATCAGTAGAAATGGATGGTTGAATTGAATGCATTCAACTCACCTGTGTGAGGAAGTGCATGCTTTTAAAAAGCAGTCACGGAACCAACTGAATAGCATTTGGGTTAGTTGTTTCCTCTGCATGAAAGCTACATATTCTTGATGCAAGACAAATCAGAAGGACCAGAATACACCAGGAGCTGCCCCATGTCACACAGAGCCAGTTTCAGCTCAGCTCCAGCCATTGCCCAAAGCTGACCCCACCAGTGATGCTGCTAGTGCCCCTGTGATAACATACTTAAGGAAGGGTAAAAACCTCTGCGCAGCAGCTGTGAGAAAGAAGAGTGAGAAAAATGTGAAAGAAACAACCCTGTAGACACTAAGGTCAGTGAAGGAGGAAGTGGAGGAGGTGCTCCAGGCACCAGAGCAGAGATTCCCCTGCAGCCCATGGAGAAGACCACGGTGAGGCAGGTTTCCTGACTGCAGCCCATGGAGAACCATGTTGTAACAAATACCCACACTGCAACCATGGATGACTCCATGCCAGAGCAGGTGGAGATGCCTTGAAGGAAGCTGCAGCCACTGGAAAGCCTATGCTGGAGCAGGTTCCTAGCAGAAGCTGTGGCCTGTGGAAAGGAGTCCATGCAGGAACAGGTGTTCTGGCAGGACCTGTGGCCCATGGGGACTCACTCTGGAGCAGTCTATTCCTGAAGGACTGCACCCCATGAGAAGGACCCACATTGGAGAAGGTCATGAAGAACTGTATCCTGTGGGAGAGACCCCATGCTGGAGCAGGGGAACAGTGTGATGAGGAAGGAGTGGCAGATACAAAGTGTTATGAACTGACCACAACCTCATTCCCCACTTACAGCGCTGCTCGGGGGGAAGAAGTAGAAGAGTCAGGAGTGAAACTGAGGCTGGGAAGAAAGGGGTGTGGGGGAAAAGTGTTTTTAGCTTTGTTTTTTATTTCTCTCTATCCTATTGTGTTATTAATTGGCAATAAATTAAATTCATTTCCCCAGGTTTTGCACATGATGGTCATTGGTGAGTGATATCCCTGTCCTTATCTCAACGCGTTATTTTTTGCGTTTTCATTGTATTTTTTCCTCCTGTCCTGCTGAGAAGGGGGATTGAGAGAATGGCTTGGTGGGCAACTGGTGGCCAGCAAACATTAACCTGCCATAGTCCTTTGAGGCATAGAAAGCAATTATTAATGCCTACAGTTTTTAGATGCAGTTCTTGGGAAAAGGTGGTCTCCTAATGGCATTTGACATTTGACTACCCCAGCACCCTTTACTCACTATCCCAGGCACCTCCTCCACATTCCCATCATTCTTCAAACAGCCTGATAGAGGGAAGGTTTCTATTCCCGAAATACAAGGCAGCCAATATAAATCTTTTCCTTCTTACAAAAGTTTTCATTCCACCTCCTCTTCTCTTTAGTTAAACCTCTTATCTGGAGGGCGTTAACTAATCTTCCCTAGGGAATTGCTCAGCAGGACTTGAGAGCAAAATCCAGCTTTGGTCCAGCTGGCGGATCTTTGTTTTAGTCCATGTGTCAGCAACTCTCAGTTCCTGTACTTACTTGCAAAGTGGACCAGTGCAAGCTCTTGCTCTGCTCTGAACTATTAGCTAGGCATTTATGGCAGTGTGAGGAAGAAGACTATCTTAAGAGCACTGCCCAGACATTAACTCAAGGATTCAGGGCTCCCCTTTCTTCCCTGTGATGTATTCCAGTGCTTGAAGTGCCAGGAGAAAGCAATGTTCTTTCCTCAGAGAAGCCAAGAAGACAGGTTATGCTCCCAATTGCTGCGACTTTGTCTTAGATTGTACCTCATAACTTTATTTCTTTCTCACTATCTCCAGGTGACATGATCCCTGCATTCCCCTCAAGATGGCTGATAATGGCTCTTAATCCCAAGGAGCAGGAAGAAAAAACTTGAATGGCAGGGCTCTTTATAAACAAAATTAGATGCGTCTTTGTTTCCCAGATGTATGTATAATAGGAAAGTCAGGTGGGAAAGGACTGTCACTGGAACTAGTGTCTGCCTGCATGTGAAGCAGATAGCAATGAAAGTCACCCAGGTATGTACATGAAAAAAGCGGGGGAGAGCAATGAGTCATTTTGGAGCAATGGAAGAAGCAGAATATTAGTTATGCATTTTAATGTCATCCAGGGTGGACTTTCTCCTATTTGAGGGAAGGGTTCAGCATTTTATATTGGATCCTCATTTTGTATACAAGTGGTAACTATTACCTTAAGAGGACTTGAATGAAATATTAGCCAATTTAAAACTATGTTCCACAGAGAGATGTAGAGTTTATGGATGGCTGCCGTGCCAAGAAAATTTTAATATCTGAAAACCGTCTTGACAGATTGGGACTGGAACACAGATATGCAAAGTGCTGCTTGAGGGAGGATCAATAGCACTATTCAGCTTTAATTTGGCCTGTGGTGCATATTCTGGACAAAACCCCCTCAAACTTTTATATCTAAGTGGCTGAGATCTGGAAATAAAGGTTTTCATAGCATGAAGGGATATGCCCTGGAATTGCTTCTGCTAGGACTATTTAATCAACATCAGAACAACAGAATTATTCAAATGTTCTTTACATTTGCTATGCAGAGCCTCCTCGAGTACTGTTCTGCTCAGGGACTCCAGCTCTGAAATCTGTCTATGTTGCAGTCAAACACATGATGGAAGGTTTTGTAAACATCCAAGCTAGCTTTACCAAATGCAGTTGAATATTGATATTAGCTTTCCAAGTACTTTCCTTGGGTCCCCGGTTGACTTACAGCCTGCATTAATCCACATATTACTGCAGAATTCCTCACCACATAGCCAACTTTGCTATTGTAAGCTAAGCATGAATATGCTTAGGCTATGCTGAGGTCACATCTTTGGCTGCAGCATAAACCTGCTGTAAAACAGCAATGAGATGTAATCAAGAAAGTCCCTATACTGGACACAGAACAGTCCAGCTCAGTGAACTCCACCACTTCTCAGGGTGTTTGGAATGACGTCCAGAGACTGCATGCTTTGATCTTTAAGGCCTGGCTATCATAAGGAAATTTTCACAGGCATAGCTATTCATAATGCTCAGGCAAGGCACGACCTTTATTCTGCAAAACGAGAGAGGAAACTGCCCCAGCGCTGTCTGTTTTGCACCAACGCAGTGAATCTGCAGCCAGGATTGCAATGGGAGAGCTGTTGAGACAGGGTTTTTCTTTACAGTGCCCAAGCCCTTAGTTTTGATGCTGTCTTGGTTTGAGGAAAAACAGAACCAACTTTCTGTTCAGTAATTTTACTTCTTAGCTAGGCCTCTTCTAATTCTCTGAAATTAACAGCATGTTGTGTCTGAAATGGTTCATTCAGAGTGATAAGACAGTTTGTGCCAAGGAATGCTGTGCACAGAGGCTCTTGATTATACTTACTGCTATAACAACCAAGGTCAGTTAAATTTGTTATTTGCCCTGTTAGAGGGTTGGAAGCAGAGGGGCACGGAGGGGTCCCACCTGCGGGGAGGAGCGGACAGGACGGGTGATCCAAAATTGACCAACAGGGGTATTCCATCCCATCTGCCCCATGCTCAGTATAAAAGCTGAGGAATCAAAGGGTCAACTCTCTTCCTTCAATGGCTGACATCCGAGGAGGACCCTGCCTGTTCATCTGCCTTTGATCCCAATCGGTGTGTTCCTGACTCCAACGCTGGAACCTGGTTCCCACCCGTCGCTGGGTCCAGCCGGGGACTTCCCCAGTGCCTGCTGGTGACATCATCCTGGGAGCTTAATACGGTTTTGTATATATCGTACCTATTTCATTATTTCCTTTTGATCTTTTTATTAATATTTCATTTAAGTAGTTTAGTTTCTTCTAAACTCGTAAATCTCTCTTTATCTCTCCCCCTCCTCCCTGTGCACAAGAGGCTGGGGGGGAGCATCTGTTGCCGGCCATGGGCCGATTTGGCCAAAACCATGACAGATGCTTAACTAACCAGATCCAAAAGTGTTTTTGAAACTAAGGCTCTAGTTCCAATCTGTTAAATACAGGAGGGGAGGGTTTACTAGGTGTAAAGCTGGTTTATTGGTGTGGATGCTCAGAAGGATGTCAGAACTGACCCACGGAGAGAAAACCAGAGAGGGAAGATCAATTTGTTTATGAATATCAGTTTCAGTGTTCACAGAATTAATGAAGCCTGCTTTCCAATGGGTGTATGTCTCATGGTCGATTGATTTTTTTAATTAAACTATACCAAGGCTGCAACATGAACTCAACCCTTTTAGGACCCTGGTGAATCTACACAGGGGACACTACCTGACTGGAGTCTCTCATACCTAGAGAGGTAAGAACTAAGACCAAAAAACTCTCCACACTTTCCCTGCATAATTGAGCACTAAGTGAATGAATAATCTTCTGTGCTCCAATTCCTTAGGAAAATAAGCTTAAAAAAATGATAATTAAAACAGGCAAATGCATTTTTGATAAAAGTCTGTTTACTATAGAGATCCCTTGGGTTATTATGTATTATGGCTGCTTCCGTCACCCTTTGTCTCTTTTATTTTACGCTGTGCAATCTGCAGGAGAAACGCTATGTCTTATGCTGGTCTGAAAAGCACCCAGAATATTTCGTGTCCTACTGCAATAAAAATGATAATAATAATGAATCTGGATGGATACTAGAGAGCAGGACTTGTCGTTTGAAATCCTAGAACTGATGGATGTCATCTATAGGCTATCGACCAGAACTGTATTCAATTTACAACCCTATGCATCCACAACAAAGACATTACTTTTTGCAGGACTACTTCAGGGGGCTTTAAATTTTCACCTGAATTGCTGAAATCAGAATTTGACCCAGGCTGACAGATATTATAGGATCAGAAAGCAGGAATAGGAGAGCAATAAATCATATACCAGAGAGCAGAAGGGAGTTCAGCCTCTGACTGGTGAATTTAAGAAAGTGTGCTTTAGAGTAGGGGGTCTCCCTTATATTATTCACCTTTCATTAGATGATTTTCCTCTTAGACCTCCTCTCACTTTCATAGTGGCATGAAAGGTACACCCACTTTTATCTGCTACACCTAGAGAGGAGAATGGATCTTTTGCAGAGCTATGAAGAACTGAAGTCGCATGTATTTAAGCTGGGAATCTGACAACTTTCTCCTGACATAAGCGACTGCATTGTACAGCTAATTGCATCTGTGTGTAGAAGTTGGGTAAACAGGTGAGTCACCAGATGCTGGCATCTGGACAGGTTTCATTGTGCAATGCATCCTCACCCTGATTCCCTTTCCTTAAACTACACAGGTACCATTCACTCTTACTCAATATGAAGATTTGATTTATTGTCCCCACCTTTCCTCTCTTCCCTGACGCTGTGGAACAGTTGAAAGAACTTTAACTTAAATTAACAAATGCATGAAGTCAGCCAGGGAAGGAAGAATCTCCTTGCGAACCCCTCACAGTTGCAGTAACCACCTTTTTCCTTCTGCAGAGTCTGGGGACTGAAGAGCAGGCAGATGAGAAATTGTTTTTTTATTCATGTGTTTACATCTCGTTGGCATTTTCAGAGCTGTGCTTGATAGTCTTGAATACCGATCATTGCCTCCATTAAGGTGCCTTTTTTTATATATCTCTTGCCATTATCAGGACAAGATGACCCCATTACTGGACGAGGGAAAGGCTGTGGATATTGTCTACCTGGACTTTTGAAAAGCATTTGACACTGTTCCCCATAGAAATCTCATGGAAAAATTCATTCTCATGGCCTGAACGAGCATACGATCTGCTGGATCAAGCACTGGCTGGATGGACAGTCCCAAAGAGTGGTGGTCAATGGAGTTAAATCCAGCTGGCAACCGGTCACAGGTGGTGTTCCTCAGGGCTCAGCGTTGGGACCATTTCTGTTTAGCATCTTTATTGATGATCTCGATAAGGACATAGAGTGCATCATCAGTAAGTTCGCAGATGACACCAAGTTAAGCGGGAGTGTTGATCTGCATGAGGATAGGGAGGCTCTACAGAGAGACTTGGATAGATTGGATCGATGGGCCAACGCTAACGGTATGAGCTTCAACAAGGCCAAGTGCCAGGTCCTGCACTTGGGCCACAACAACCCCATGCATCGCTACAGGCTTGGGGAAGTGTGGCTGGAAAGCTGCCTGGCAGAAAAGGACCTGGGGGTTCTAATTGACAAGCGTCTGAATATGAGCCAGCAGTGTGCCCAGGTGGCCAAGAAAGCCAATGGCATCCTGGCTTGTATTAGAAATAGTGTGACCAGCAGAAGTAGGGAGGTGATTGTCCCCCTGTACTCAGCACCGGTGAGGCCACACCTTGAGTACTGTGTCCAGTTTTGGGCACCCCAATACAAGAGAGATATCGAGGTGCTGGAGCTAGTGCAGAGGAGGGCAACGAAGCTGGTGAAGGGCCTGGAGAATAAATCTTATGAAGAGCGATTGAAGGAGCTGGGACTGTTTAGTTTGAGGAAGAGGAGGCTGAGGGGAGACCTCATCACTCTCTACAACTACTTGAAAGGACGTTGTAGAGAGGCTGGTGCTGGTCTCTTCTTACAGGTAATTAACGATAGAACAAGAGGGAATGGCTTCAAGCTGCAACAGGGTACGTTTAGACTGGACATTAGGAAAAAATTCTTCACAGAACGAGTGGAATAGGCTGCCCAGGGGGATGGTGGAGTCACCATCCCTGAATGTGTTTAAGAGTCGTTTAGATGTGGTGTTGGAGGATATGGTGTAGGGGAAAACTTTGTAGAGTGGGGTTGATGGTTGGACTTGATGATGCCAAGGGTCTTTTCCAACCTGAGTGATTCTATGATTCTATTCAAGCGCATGCTCTCATTTTAAGGTGAATAGACAGCAACCCAGAGAAAGGCCTGTGCAAAGAGAATATGAGGTAGAAAAAAACGAGTGATGCTTACTTGATGGGCTTTGTATTTATGTACCCTGTTCAATACAGTTTATAAAACATGCAGCAGACAAAAACACTGTAAGCATAGTAGCAAGAAGTAACTGCCAGTTCTTTTTCTATTGAATATTATAAGTGCAGGGAAGGGAGAAAAAAAATCCATCTTTGCATTTAATTCCTTTAGCTAATTCAGCTGACTAAAAGTGCATAAACCTACTCGCTCTCCCTGGCTTCTTTAGTTTTGCAACAGTGACTCATCACTTCACCTTGAACTTTCCTGCAATGTAATCAAGGATTATCAATAATTGTTCCAGAACATTAGTTGTAGAAAGCGTTTTACAGACCTACATTGCCTCCTTTGCGTTCTCCTGCTACTCGTCTTTCATTCAGAGCTATCTTGTGTGTAATGTAGACAGGTTTCTTCATCTCACTATACACACCCTCTACAAGAGTGAAAAAATCTGTGTGATGAAATTCAGATTATGTAGACATACCTAAGTATCATGGCAATTTTCCCTACTGGCAAAGGAGACTTACAATTATTGAAAATACAGAGGTTTATAGGATCCACAGGAAAAATACTTAGACTATTTTGGGGACTGGTTAGACCGAAACAAATGAACTAAGATGTCTTACACAAGACTCTCAGGTCAAGCTTCTGAGCTTAGTTGCAAGGTTACCTGTCCAAAACCCAGGTCAGAAGGTGGCAAATAAAGCAACCCCCAAACTGTTTTGGTGTTTTTCATTCATGGTCTAGACAGTAGAAGACATTTAGAAATACAGTGCTTTATCCCCCTCTTTTTTTTTTTTTTTTAATGGATGGAATTTTTAACTGTTGCGAATCCAGACTCTGCTCCACATTTGTAAGCTGAAATACCTTTGGAAATGTATTTCTCTAACCAGACAAGACTATCCAGCACAGCAATGTACACGCAGAATTTTTAAATGTGCTGAAGTCAGGGAAATATGTATATCACAGAGTCTGCACAGTACAATATCATTGTAAGTTTACTGAAGAGTAATTTGCCTTGATAAATGCTATATATCATTATCACACATGTGACCCTTGTACCCAATTCTGAGAGGCACCAAATGCCACCTAGTGAGTGCTGATAGGGTGTTGACAAATATGTTCAGCCCAAAAGATTGAGGCCTGGGGGCAGACAGGCTCCTACCGAAGGCAGTTTGATCATTCAACTGTCTGAGCTCTCATTACACATTGCTTTCTGAAACAATATTTTCCAGCCCCTAACTATCTTTAATTAGCCTTTTGTTATCTAGAATGGTGCTCTAAATGAAAAACATTTGCAAGGGTGTGTGCATCTGTGTCATCCAAGACCTCCATGCAGCTATTTCCAAACTGAGTATTTCTATAGAAAACTTTAGGCTCATGCCTGTGATGTCCATGCAAGAAGAATAAATCAACAGGAGAACCTGAGTGACTGAGCTATGAAACTGTTCGCATTAAATAGTGCTTTGATCTTATGGCTCTAACCCTCTTAACTCATCCTATAGCTCTACATCCTAACTGCAGTTCGGCTGGGACCATGGCTCTGGGCACTGTAACTGGACAGACCTGCAAGGGTGGACGTGCTGTGGCCCCGGAAGGGGCTGAACGCTGGCAGTTAGCTCAACCCAGGGGGAGGTGCCCCATTGCTTTCACTGCGGCCTATGCCATATACACCATGCCACTGCCTCTGGTCCTGCAAACGTAATTGCACTCTTCTCCTTATTGCAGAGTGTGCTGAGTGTACATGCGGCATGGTATCTTTATACATGGCTGCAGCAGCTGCAGGTGGTTTCATTGCACCCTGACTCATCTGTGTAACCGACATCCTGTGACCACCGCCATGCAGCTTTGTGTAGGAGGCATTGCCAACCTCCTGCTGGCAATGCCTCACATCAAAAAGAGTGTGTGGGCTTACAGAATGAAAATAATTACTTGAGTCAAAGCCAGACCCCGGTCTACCAGCATTCACCACTGTTCCCATCAAACTTGCCTGTGTCTACTAGGCAGCTCAAACAGGGATGGCAAACGTGGATCCACCCGCACTGGCTTGGTCTGCCTGACTGGCCCCAGACCACGGGAATGCCCTCAATCCTGCTCTGAAGACCCCGTTGGGGTTTGGGCATGCCAGAGGCTCAAAGACCACCCTTTAATTGCAGGGGAAGAAAATGTGGGAAGGGGGAATTAGGACCCCTCACCTCCTACAGGTGGTGGGAATTCAGGAGTTAATGTCCTTCCCTGGGGTACAGCAGGAGACAAGATGATGCCATAGATACATACTTGTCTCCCAGTGAGGACCAGAAATAGTCTGTTGCCCAGGACAGACAGCTTTGGTTTTCTTGTGCCACAGGACATGTGCAAAGCCCAGCTGAGGTCTTGTCTTTTTGTCCTCTGTAGAAGTCAGGTGAAGCCCTGAACCTACCTGGAAAGTGGAGTTCTGATGGGACAGCCAGGCCCACTCCCATGGGGGAATAACAAAGAAGTCCCCATCATCACGGTATTTGCAGGCCTCTGGTCAGTAACTGTCTTTTTGCCAATAGGATTTGTTTCTAAATGCTGATTGAGGGCTGAGAGACACACACCTGAGGAGCACCATAGGGCACAGGAGTTAGCCGAGGCAGCAGACAAGGTCGCTGGAATGCATGCATCATCAGACACAATAGATAAACAGAGACTTTTGAAGAGATGTGTCAAATATGGGTGGGCATATGCACTAGGGTGGAAAAAGAGTGGGCAAGGGCTATGCTGTACCACTCTGGGCTATGTAATGGCTTGTACAAAGTTTTCCAAGCACAGGATACTCTAAACATCTTTGTTGAGTCACCCTAGAGGACGTTTCAAGGCCCAAATGTTCTCCTTAGCATGTTAACTAGCGTATCCCTGAATGTCCTCCACAGGAAATGTAGGCATTCAACAGGGGCTCTAAAACTCAAAATAAACCAGTATTAAAATAATCTTATTGAATCACTTTAAAGTGAAATGTGGACATCTTCACAGTTGCAAGGCTTTGCCTATTAAAACCATGTTCATGATGTGATTAGTTGTGTACTTTTAGCTCAGGGCAAATCTTTTGATTGATCAGTCTTTGCTTAGAAGAAGAAATTTTTGTTAACTTTTTCCTCCATGGAAAGGTAGAAGGAACCAGTGGGGAACACATGCACACACAAAATCTTTCAAAAGCGAGTTGCTTTCAAAGGATTTTTTTTTTCTACTTTAGGGAAAAAAAGCCATAAAGCCTATTTGTTATGTTACCATGGAATGGTTTTTTGAAGACTTATAGAACCAGATGAGAACTACAACCAGTCTGCGGTAAAATGAAGTGCTAAGGCAGTGTAGCATAGTTAAAAAGCTCTGACAGCATAAAACTAGAGTCATCATGAAAAGTACAGACTTTGCCTACTATGAATTTATAATGAACAAAAAATAATTCCGTTGTAGATATCTATTTAATGGATATTCTCAATACACAGCTGTTCAGTGTGCCTTTGAGAAGATGATCTGTTTATCTTCCCATTTGTGGCGGTGCACAGGATCTCTGCAGCTCTGTGCGTGTCAGGCAGGAATGTCCCTTGGTACACAGAGTATGGGTGAATTCAACTTGCCTTTAAACAAAGAAATAAACCCCCTCCTGGTTCATTAAAGGGCTCCATTACTTCCTTAGTCTTAGATCACTTACATTACTTACTCTTTCCTCTGTCTTTTCAATTTTTGCTGCAAAAGGATTCTGCCCTGCCAACAATAAGTCCTGAATTTATTGTGGTGGCTCCAGAGAAAACTGCCACAGGAGAATAGTTAGAGAGGTGGCCAGCCTGTGCTTCCAGTTTTTTTATTTTTTTTACTTGATATTTTACCTTTGAGATTAGACCATCCCATGATTAGATGCTCTTATACTCTTATACTCTTATACTGTTCCTCTATCCATCATTGTCTTGTTTCTCATGTATCCTTAGCAAAACTGCTTTTTCTAAAATTGAGTTGAGGGAATTTCTTGTGAGCTTATGATTCATGTGGGTTCAGCTGGAAGACCAGGCTTTTGGTTTGTAAGGCAGACTTTGTCTTTCAGGTTATTTGTGTGAGTGGCTGCCAGAGTCAGTGGTGAGTGAGTTGTGAGGATGATCCACATTACTCATGCTAATTGCTGTGACCGCCCCAAGCTTGACACAAACATCTGGTGTAATAGAAAGATCCATAACCCAGGTCTGATTTCACATCAGCCGAGAGCCACAGGGTAATATGGCTACTTAATATTTTCCTAGAATATATTTCTAATCCAAAACAGTTGTCACAATGTGCACTGATATGCAATGTGTCCTGATGTAGTATGACAATGTGTCCTGATATTGTGTGTCACTCCTTTGTTGTAATGGTTGCTAGCAGTGGAGGAGTGCACTCAGAGATCTGTAGGGGTTGGCAGTAGGTATCCGAATAGAAAGAAATTCCTTTACAATCAAATTTGGATCATATGTGCTACACTATATGCTGTTATACTCTCTCTCTTCAAGCAAATAAAAACCTACATAAGTCATAACAAGCTTTTGTCAACAGAAGGAGAATGATACAGAGAATTTCATACAAAATGGTACCTTTTCTCTGGTAAATCTAATAAGTGCAAAATAGGAACAGTATCCTGTCATAAGCAGAGAACATTACCTAAGAATCAGAAAATCAGCAAGGAAGCAACTGCATCTCTTCTGTGTACTTTATTGTATCACGAGTACCCAATCCAGGTTTTATAACGTGTTGACAGTCTTTCTTCTGCATAAGAACACATGGGTAGTTTAAGTGTTTTTTGATTGATAAATTGCCCTTTCAAAAGCACATTTTCACTGAAAAGTACCCACTTTTCTCAGGAAGACGTGTCTTTACTTTGTGTTTTCATTTTTAATGGACCGTTCCCTAATGGCTTACCTGTTTCTTCCCAGGGGTTAAGAGGTATGAAGGCATAGGGCCATGTTTGTTGTTTGTGATCTCCACAAACCTCTGCACAAGAAATGAGAGAAAGAAATCTTGGATGTGATAAATCTGTTTGTTTTAGTCTTTTAAAAATCTGCATTCATCAGTATTGGGGATTTCTTTTTCTGGTTTAGGAAAAGAACTTGGCACATGTTAGAAACTGGGTAATAGCAAAGTCCTCCAGTCAGATCTCACAATCTTTTATTAGGTGGTTTAGCTGTAGGTCTCCCAAGTCTGGACTGTGGGATTGTGCTCTCCTTTGCCCCTCCTGCTCTTGGATCCCTCTCACAACAACAGCATGCTAACTTCACCTATGGACTGCGTGCCCTTCTGCTAAAGCTCAACGTGATGACCCCTTCGGATAACAAAGGTCTGTTACACAGCATTGCTGCTGATCTATTTATTGTTAATATATGCAACATAAGAAAATAAGCATTTTTATTAGGTGAGTTTACTTCTTTTTTAATGTTGTAACACCCTGTGGACTTTACCCAACTGGAAAAGAAATATTGACTTAGCTGGAGGATAAACACAATTTTTGTGCAATGAGTCTGGCCTCATCCAGGGCGTACCTCCAAATGCTACTCCTCGGAGTCTGCTTGTGGAGATGAAAGGGTAGGTGAAGACTCATACAGTTCTTGGCTTCTCCTAGACTGTATAAGATAGAGTGAATTAGTGAAGCACATGCAAACTCTTCCAAGCTCATCATAAAAGATGTGCTAAGTGGATGCTGCTGAGAGAATAATCAGCACATCTCCCCTCCATCCTTTCAACACCACCCCTCAGTGCACAGCTCACTTTTTCAAAGGTCTAGCCAGCTGAGGGGTTGCCAGTAAAGGGAATTTTGCAGCTGCTTTGCACTGCTGCAGTCTCCAGCTGTGCCCCTGGCTGACCTCTTGCCTCAAGGTCCCTCTGGTAATCTATGCCACCAGATACCAGCCTGGAGACTAGAAAGAGAGGCAGAATTAGAACAGAGAAATTCCATTTTTCCTGGAAAAAAAAGGAAGGAGGGAATTCTTGTCCAATTTCCATGAGTGAGTGTTACATGCAGAACACATGCTGACTATAAAATCTTGACTTGCCAGGCCCATCTTATTCCATGGCTCCTTCATTTATTTCATTCTAGTAAATGATCAGTGTGAGAACAGACTGACAAGTCTCAGACCGTGCTGACAAGCGTGTCTTCTGAAGGGGCTAAACAGCCAGCACAGGCCGTGATGATTTCAGACAATTTTCGATCAGGATTTAAGCCTCTGTGAATAAGAGCTTTAAAATCTGCCTCCAAAATAATGGTTGATGCACTGGGGATATGAAGAAGATTTAACGTCTCAACAAGCATGGGGTGAAGGACATGAGGCTTACCGAGCCATTCACTACATGTTTCCTGCCCGCTGGGATACTTTGATGAACATAAAGCATTTTGATGAGGGTATTAACAGAATGAAATGGAAAACGCTGTCTCCATGGAATAAGGAAAGTCTCAGAGATGACATTGTCACATTTAGATTTTTCTGAAGAAATGAAATAAACTGGAAGACTCTGTTTTTTAAAATGGATCTACAAGGACACTAAAAATGCAGAGTTATAAACCTAGCAAGATGAATTTGCAGTCTCCACTGATCTTCACTTTGAGATATCACAATACAACCTTTTCCTCTGGGACAGGATTTTCAGAAGTGCTCAGTATTTGTGTGAACATTCTCTTAGCAAAATGGATGACAAATAGGAGATGTAAACTTGCTTTGAGGGAAGGTGGAAAATGGTTAGGAAGGAAGGATATAACCCCATGACCATGTACAGATTCTGGGTGGTGTTTTTTATGCCACCTGGAAAAAGCTCCTTCATCCATGCTGCATCTCCATCCCTGCATATAACTGTGGAAGTTGAGTTGGGCCCTATAACAAACCTATTTATAAATCCCCAAGTGCATTCGTAACACAGCTGGATAAATACATGTGCAGGCACCTTGTGTAAGTAGTCTGAGATTAAAATGAAATGAACTCATAGAGATCTAGGACTGTAAAAAAGTTGTCATTGTTTTACCGTCTCCTATCTTTTGCAAGTCCATCTGTGAAACTTCAAGGTTCTCTTAAGATGCAGTTTCTCCTTTTGAAGATATTGCATAAGCTCTTACAAGAAAAGGTTTAAAAGGCTTTTGCATCTGCTAAAAATGTATCTTTTTTCGAAATGGCTATATCTCAGATCTTCATATAAAAGGGACCTCACGGATGATCTTTTACAGTGCAAAATTAAGCTAGTTCATGTTTTTCACAATACGGGCACTTTTGCTCTTTTTAATGCCATGCAGTAAGCAAGAATCTTTGCAGAGCTGCAGTGATGAGATGGACATTCAGGAAGGTAACAGAGGATGCCTACCATGAACCTTAGGAGATTTTGTCCTTTAAAATAATGTATTAGACTATATCTAGGAACATACTGGGACTACCTCCAAGGTCTCATCATACATTAATATTTATTTATAATGCAGCTTTATCTCATCAGTATCTTTTCATTAAGACAGAAATGCTTTCTTCAAGGACACCTACTGTTTGAAAAATCCTATAGTATATATTTTTTTACTTTGTCCCCGTAGTCAGTGCACAATGTGAGATTATATTGAAAAATCACATAGTATTTCTTAGCTTACCTAGCAAAATTTTAGGGGAAGTGGGGGAAAAAGAACACCAGACCATTTAAAAAAAATAAACCGCAGAAAAATAGTACAAACAGCCTTTTAAAAACATGTAAACTCTTCTAGTTTTTTCAAAGTTACCTTTCATGTTTGTATCTCAGCACCAACTTCTTAGGGAAAAAAATTCTTGGGCTTCCTGCTGTTACATCATACTGATGCCAGTAATAAAGATTTTAAGTCTTATGTTGAATTTGGCCTTGAGCTACTTTTATCTGGGGAGGTAGATGTGGTTCTACCCAGAGCTAGACAGACGTGACTCTCTCTAAGGGCAGCATGGAGGGTATCTCACAAAGAGTAGGCTTCTAAGGCCACGTTGCCCTCGTCTTGTATCCTCTGGTCACCCTTGTTATGCTAGCCAAGACAAAATAACATCAACCAGCAGCCCTCAAAGTAAAGTCAAGCTATAGAGGTGATAAAGGAGCCTACTGTCTTCCAGTGCACAAAAATGCTACTTCTGTCTGTAAAGTGTCATACTGATGAGTCATCTTGTCATCATTACATAGAAAATGACTAAGTTTGTTAAATATGCCAGCTAATCTATTGAAGTTTGATTTAATGGCAATCAGTATAATCTATTACACATCACATTAATACATTAATGAAAGCAACATCTGCAAGTCAACTGGCTCTGTTTTTTTATCTATATTCAAACAGTGCATTTGAAAAGAGTGCCCAATAAAATGTGACTATTTATCAAGCCATAAGTGTTCTGCGCAGTATTTAAGGAATTGCTCATTAATAGTCTTCCATTGTGTACTTTAATTGAGCACTGAGTAGATGAGTGGCACACCTTTGCAGAGTGATTAAACAATACTTTTTCAACCACGATTTTAACCACATCACTTAAATCATTGAAAGATTTCCTTTCATAAGGGATACAGGCACCCATATAACCTCTGCTGTAGCTGTTACCTTCAGCTGCAGAGCTCTTGCTTATATGCAAACAAGTCTTAGCCATTTCAGTCAGGTAAGCAGCATAATCAAAATGACTGGTCTGTCTCATATGATTAAGTTGAGGAGATACAATCTGTGACTGAAACGGATGAATACGGGGCTACTCCTTCGCTTAAAAATGTGAACACATCTAACATATTTGACTCCAAATGACTAAGAAGGTGGGCTGAAAAGATTAGATTCACCTTACCAAACATAGAAACACTTCACCAAACTGAATATCCTTTAGAGGCAACAAGGAAGAATAGGCACTTTCAAGGTATGACTCACCACACTATGGGATGTCTAAAATAGCTCGCATGACTTGTGCGCTAATAGTACCTCTTTCTCTCTTTTGACTACAAACACATGTCATCTGACTAGCTTAGGTATAAACGTCTCTGCCGTAGTTGTTTAAAATGAGTGGTAAGTGTATGTATGGGCTAAGGATGATGCTGGAGAGCTAGTGGGTTTGTTACTAGTGTCCATCGTGTGTCACTGGATGGAGTCACAACTGCAGTGTCACGACTGCACTGACTATAGATATATGTGGTGTGTGGTCTTTCCTTCCACAGCGGCATTATGATGGCCTGGCCATGTGGCTCTGCAAGGTGTCACCTTGGTCACAACACTGGTTTCCTCTTGCAGCCGGACAGATTCCTCTATTTACCATCTCCACTGACATCTGTCCTCTTCTGACACTACTCTGCAGCTCATGGTGGCAGTTTGCTTTCCTCAGCCCTCCCAAAAAAATGGTATCTGACACCACCTCTGCTTTTCACGGAATCACGGAATCTTCAGAGTTGGAAGGGACCTCTAGAGATCATCTAGTCCAACTCCCCTGCTTAAGCAGGATTGCCTAGAGCACATTACTCAGGACTGCATCCAG
>VYZM01016412.1:173923-195817 GCA_013398915.1 Dromas ardeola | reverse complement strand
CCCCTCCCAGTTTGGTATCATCAGCAAATTTGCTGAGGATACACACTGTCCCCTCATCCAAACCCTCGACTTCTGAGACGGCCAGACTGGAAGCCTTACTCATGGAAACATGAAAAGGAGTTGTTCCCTTTCTCCCAGTGACCAGCAAATACAGTTTCCACATCAGAAAGATCAGACCGAATGCAGCAGTTCCTTCTATCCCAAGTATGACTGACAGTTCCCCCATGCCCAACCCTCCATCAATCTTTTCTAGATTTTCGGGTGCATTGCCAAGATTTTTGCTAACAAAAAAAAGATGTATCCACAGAGTCTCCATCCCTCTTTTTTCACTCTACTTTCCCCTCCTTTCTCCTTCATATCCATTGCTGAGCTGCTTTGCCAACTTTTCTTGTAAGGCAATCCAGCAAGAAAACTAAGATAATTAAGAACATATATACACACATGCAGTTTGCTTCTTACTGAGGAATGTTTGTGGGGAGATAATAATATCCTTTATTAGAACAATTAATGCAGTTAGAAAAAATACAGAAGCTTTTGGGCACATAGTTCTTTCTCAGAGCTGCTGTTCAGGTTACATATTATTACCGATTTAATAATAAGAGGAAAAAACCACAGAGGTTTTACCGTTATTCTCGGTTCCAAGACTTCCACACCCAACAACTTTAAGAAACAATCAATAATGACCTGCCCCCAGCTCCCAAGGAGCATACAGTCAAACATAATTTATGTTTCACAAAAATAATCTCCTTCTGTTCCATGTCTTGCTTCCTTCCCCTCTAATCTGCTACGATCTGTTAGCACAAGAGAGAATTAATGGTTTAATTTAGCCTTTAAGCCTTCCTTTCATAAATTCTTCATTTAATGTGAATTTCAGGAATGCAAGAAATGCACAATAAGGTTTTTCACCTGTAAGCTTCAGGCAGAAAGATCTCAGGTTGATCTGGCACTAGTGTAAATTAATACAGTTAAGAAGTGAAATCTATCTGGAGTTATGTAAATTTACGCTAGATATATAGGTTTGTTTGGTTTGGTGTTTGTTTTTTTTTTTTTCTCTGCTCTTCTATTTGTATGATACTCTGTACATTTTACAGGTTTTGAATATGGACTCAGGTGTGAAATTTTGTGGGCAATGACAAACAGTCATTTACACAGATAATCCAGGAGGATGACTCAGTCTAAGCAGTCACCAGCAAGGATATGGTTTTATTCTGACACTACAAGAAACCATCAAGTGGGTCTTTGATGTTGCTTTGGTCCCAGTTTGGTGTTTCCCTATAGTATTCTAGCAGTGCTGTGGCCTTTGCTTTTTCATGGTGGGGAAAACAGGAACCAAATCAAAATTATGAATGGGAGGGTAAACAGTCATCTATACATGAAAATGGCACAGGACTTTTTCTTTTTTTGTTAATGGACGGGAAAGAGGGGAAAGCAGGCTTATTTTCTGTCACTTTTACACCTTCTTCCTATTCCATTCTTCATCAGTGCTCCATTTCCTTCACCTGCTCCATTTTCCTTTTATCTCCCAATGCTTTCCACTTTATGTTCTCTCTTCCTATGTAACCTCAAGGCCAATGTGGAAAGGTAATGCAGACTGATGTGCTACCTACAACCACAATTCATTGTCCTGGTGTACTCTGCCCTTCTCCCACACAGGAATGACTTGCCTGTCTCAAAGCCCTATCTGTTCCACATGTCCTTTTGGGGTCCATTCATGGATGTCCTACTTTCATGACCGTAAATTGTGCTAATAAAAGTTCACATTTATAAATGAGGAAACAAAGATTAAAGGCTCTTATCTTCACTCACTCAGATGATCACTACATCCTGCATCTTGGGAATGCTCACAACTCATGGGTTTTGGTGTCTGCCCTAGCCAAGGCTCAGCTCCATGGTGGGATGAGGTCCAGGAGCATACAATCTTTTCCACTTACTACCGTTCAGTACCCAGCATAAACAATTGTGCAGGCTTGAAATGAGCCATGATATTCTCCATAAGCCTCTCAGTGTATGCAAGTGGAGTACAAGAACCAGGTTGTAACGTATCTGACAGAGTGTACCCATCCCTCAGAACAGTCATAGACCCCATGGAGCCTTCCAGATCACAGCTCTATGCTGTGCATGTAGTCTGCACTGGCCTGCTGTCAGAGGGGCCGAGCAGCCATTTTGTAGATGTGACCTGCAATAGGAAATGGTCATCTCTGTTCCCAGTCACTCCTGGTGATCTGGAGCTGAGTCTAACCATAGAGGAACCCAGAGCTTTTTCTGGCTGTTCATATTTTGGTGTGATTTGTTTTATGGTTTCTGAAAGTCTGCAAACGGCAAAGAGCTGGAGAAAATACCCATTGTTTTAATATCAGCTTCACCTGCTCTAACATCAATGCTTTTCTTTACTTCCCAAAGTCCTTTACCTTGCTCTCAGCAAACCTCCTAATGGCTGCATTCACTGCACAATTACATGTAAATTCCCTGAGTAGCATCTGGTATGTGCGTTGAATAAAGCAGGTGTCTTTGGAAACATGGGATGTTACAGAGCAATTAAGACTGTAGCGTAGATACGGAAAATGTAAAAGCAGCATGAAAACCTACATTTGGCATTTGCTGATTTCCAAGTTTTTGATTTGGCAACTTATGCTGAAGAGTTCTTTCGCTGTGAGGGGTTGGGTTGAGTATGATTCCCTCCGTTGTTTTAGTAGGAGGTAACGGGAAGCCTAGCAACACATTGGCACTTATCCTCATCTGAGCTTGAACTTTCCAAATAAACTGCTGCCACCTGATAGGAAGACTAACCAAAGGAGGAGCTGTCACCCCGCACCATACCGGGCTGCTGAGCCACCTGCTCCCAGAGACCGTGATTCCATGCTCTGCTGACGGCATTTGTTTGGTGGTTTGTGGACTCTCTCTGAGTCAGACCGGAACGTTTATGTTCAGCTACCTTTTGGCATGATTTGGGCTCACAATGCAAACAAGAGAATTGGATTTTTTATTTTTTTTTTTTAATTTTAAGTGCCAGCTTAACCTGAAAATTATTTCACAGGGTATCTCCCAAGCCCAGAGGCTTTTTACTTGCTGGTTTTGAAAACGATGCCAAATGCCGGCAGGAGGAGTTTCTCCAGAAAATGTCCCAAGAATCTTTTCTAACAGAAAATATTAGACAATTTTTTTTTTATGTGTTGTAACCATCTTTTTCAGTAAAAAATATACTATAAATAAATTGAGTTATCCTGGTGTAAAACTGGGGGAACATAGTGGCAAAGAAGCTGTATCTGTGCTGTTGTTCACCACTGATGTATTAGACTTTTCTCTTTCATAAGAAATATATACTGCAATTGAAACTAAAACAAATCAGTAAATATTCCTGACTAAGTGTGAGGCTTAGAATTATATTTCCTCCAGCAGCTGCAACTCAAACCCTCTTGTGCACATGAACACTTCCTATTATCGCACAGTGTTAACTTTTGTGCCTTTAATTTTTACTTTTCAGCTATTCAATTTTTAAGATATTTACATCTAAGCTTATGACAACAGGCTTATCTGAACACCTGGTTGCACATGCCACAGTTAAAAAGAGGAGGACTATTGCATTGGACTGACAAAAGTCAAACATCAAACTTTCCCACAAATCCCAAACACATCCTTCCTAGTGCTGTGACTTGCCCAGTCATCTTGCCTCAAGCAAAGGCAGAAAAATAAACCTTCAGTTGTGTTCTGAAGGTCAAAATTTATCCTTGCTAACATTGATCTAAAATAGATTTTTCATCTCTTTCCTTTCTGGTTCACAAAAATCGGGTGATATCTTTTAAATTTGGAGATGGCATTGGATATAATGCCCTACCTCCTAGCCATTAAAGACTGCTATGTTAAAATGTTTGGATTTCTGTACTTGAAATCACTATATATAAAATACAAGCCTCTACAGGCTCTTCCTTGGTGACAGCCTTTTTACTGAAAGTATGGCACAGATAGCTGAGGTAAAGTTCTGACACAGTCCTTCATAGGCTTATGAACAACAGCTTGATTTTACATTCATAGTAACCAAAGCTGTTGATTGGAAAAGCATTGACTTTTAGATGGTGTTCAGAATGGGTAAACAAACTCAATATTCAAAACAAAGCAAAGCAAAGCAAAAAAAAACAACCCTGCTTGCTGTTTTTCAGTCTAAGCAAGGCTCAGTGGAATATGGCTCTATGGTGATGTAGAGATCTGCAGACTATAACTGGAAGTAGCAGAGCTATAACACACAAACAGGACTAGTTTGCTTCCAGACCTGAGCTGGCATCACTGCTATTACTGCTGTGATGCCTGATTTGAAGTTTCCCATTTGGATCAGTGCAGATGTGCACTGACGTGCAGTAGCTGAATTGCTGGGTGTAGATATCTTTATTGGTTCCACCGGTTTCAAGTATTTGCTCAGGGGTGTCAAAGTATCATAATGGAAGATGATCCCTGCTCTGAGTTCAGAACAGTGTCCAGTTCTGGGCTCCCTGGTTCAAGAAGGACAGGGAACTACTGGAGAGGGTACAGCAAAGGGCTACAAAGATGATTAGGGGATTGGAACACCTCTCTTATGAGGAAAGGCTGAGGGAATTGGGTCTCTTCAGTCTGAAAAAAAGACCACTGAGCGGGGACCTTATCAACACTTATAAATACTCAAAAGGTGGGTGTCAGGAGGATGGGGCCAGGCTCTTTTCAGTGGTGCCCAGCGACAGGACAAGGGGCAACGGGCACAAACTTGAGCATAGGAAGTTCCATCTCAACATGAGGAGGAACTTCTTTACTTTGAGGCTGGCAGAGCACTGGAACAGGCTGCCCAGAGAGGTGGTGGAGTCTTCGTCTCTGGAGATATTCAAAACCTGCCTGGACGCGTTCCTGTGCAACGTGCTCTAGGTGACCCTGCTCTGGCAGGGGGGTTGGACTAGAGGATCTCCAGAGGTCCCTTCCAATGCTACCCTTCTGTGATTCTGTGATTCTGTGATGCACTGACAGTATTGGTTACTAGATAAAGAACATTACAGAATGAATAAATAATAGTAAAACACACTAAGCTAGATGCATGAGTGTCAGGTTGAAAAATTCTTTGTAAGGGAAGTAGGTTTTTTAAGGAGATTATTTTTGTTTGTTGTGACATGTGTTGCAAAAATACAAATGTGTAAGACAATGCTTGTAATACTCACTTTGTTGTTTGTTTGAGGGCATGGTGAAAAGTCTGTCAGGGCCTTGAGGGCACTAATATGCCTTACTGGGCCCCAAACATCTTCACCTGGGGCTTTCATCCCCACTGCTGCTCATGGACCCAGGAGCCCTGCTTAGTTCAGCCCTGGGCACCCATTCTGTGCCTGCTGTGTTGCAGCAGTACTGGTGTCTAGCTCAACCACAGCCATGCCTCTGCCTTGCCATGGGACATGCTGATCTGGACCCATGGATTGACATCCCAGCTTGACCTTGGATCTTCCTTGTCACTATGCGCCTGCCTGGGAGATAACTAGGCTGTGCCTGACCTTGTTTACCCTCGTCAGATCCAATGTCAAACTATTGATTGACTTCCCAGCTTGACCATGTACCTGCCTCAGCACCACAACTTGTCTGATGATTCAGACTCAACCGAAGCTGGCTACTGTCTCCGGACCTGCCCCGCTCACCTTCCTCAGGTGCTGCAGGAGGGTCCTGCCATGCTAGCTGTGTTGTCAGCCTTAGCTCCCTGGTTCTTAGGGAGCAGCTAGCCCTCACTGCTCCCTGACAGCATGTTGGTCAAGCTGTGGTATTTAAAAAATGGTAAATAAAAATATAATTTCATTTTACAAGATTGGGTGGTTTTTTTCTCATGACAGAAGCATTTGAAGTTAGGGACTTGAAAGTGCATCTTCAATCACAATTACAGTGTCAGTACCGTGAAGTTATACTCACAATAAGAGCATTTGTTGCATAAATCCTATTATAGAGGAGCTCATTTGAGCCAATTAATTGAAGAAAACTGTTGAGTTGAAGAATCAGAGCTTCTGTTATGAAGAGCAAACCAATCAAATGTTCAGAGTTTCTCTGTTTACTCTCAGCTTGCATAGTAGTTTTGACACAATATGAACCTAATAGATCATATGAAACATCGAGATAGTAAAGCTGCTTGGTCATTACCGAAGTAGGTCAGACTTCAGCCAGCCACCTCATCCAGTCTCTCCAGCCATCCATTCCCCAAGGGTATCTTCAGGATGGATATTACCATTTTTTTCTTCAAGATAATGCTGGGTCTCAGCACTGCCAGGTTCTCACCATCCAAAAGGCACTGCCAAGTCAGCCATGGAGCCCACCACACAGCAGTCACTGCTGACATTTTGCATAAGAGATCTAATTGGTTTTAGTTATTTTATGCTGTGGGAGTTACAGAAAGGGAACAACAGCCCACTGTTCAATGTTTGCCTGCTTCTCCCCAAAAGGCACCCAGATTAAATTATTTTAGAAGCCAAAGGTACGGTTTTAATAACATCTTGCAGCTAAAGAAACGCCACAGTTAGTTGCAGAGCGGTGGCTGTTTATCAGTCCTACTCCCTCTCGCTGCTCTATCTTTTGGCAAGATCGCTATCTTCTTACAGTGATGAAAGAGAATATTAAGTACGTACATCAAAATGAAAGACGTGATAAGTCATTTTTTATCTTACTGTTTATTAAGACTCTTCATCCCTGATTTATTGAGTGGTGCTTTTAATTGATAGTAGTGAAAATTAAAGCTCTGTTGTAATAGATTATATCAATATCTCCTTGTATCCAAGACTAAAACCTAAAAGCCAATTATTTACTTCTTGTAAGGAACACTGCACTGCATGTTTTCATATGGGAAGCTAGTCCTTTAGGTTGTACTTGCAAACTTCAAGTGGCAGCGCAGAAACGTGGGATAATAATTCAGATATGCTGGTAAAATGGGAGGTCATATAGAAATTTAAGAATTAGGCAGGCTGATGAGAGAATGCTATGAGAGAGAAAGACAGAGACATAATCATCATGCAGAGAGGCAGGTGAAAGCCACCTGTCTGTTTTCACACCACTACGGAAGCAATCCCAGCTCTCTCTGGTAACACTTTCCCTGTTCTACCCTCAGATTTTAAGTCTAGAATCTGTCAGTAAGAATAGTGCAGTGAGAACAGGGTTTGCGGGGAAAAAGTGCTTTGAAAAGCATCCAGGGTCCAAGGTACTCAGGTATTCAAAGATTTGTTTTGGCATCCAAACTGCAGTCAAAGAAAGTTCAAAGCAGTGGACCTTCTCACTTTTACAGAAATGGCAAATACTTCCACCCATGCTCACCTTTAGGGTGCAGTAAAATGACCTTGTGGATTCCAGCATTCCTTCACTGTGCATAGAGTTCATGTGAACTTGTCTTTTTCAGTGTCCAGCCTTGGATGACAGCTGCCTAACTTATTTTTTTGGGTAAGACTAAGGTGATTCTCATGGGTCTACTAAACCCTTGGGCAAAATGCTGCAAATATTACCATGGGAGATCAGGCAACATTTGTACCTCCCATTCAAAGAAAGTTAGGTGATATCATGCAAAGTGGCCTTAAATATTCGTTCTGTTTTTCCCATTTTTATCAATTCCACACTACCCTGCCATTGAGGTCAGTCAGCTTCCTGCATGCTTGTGGCTGCTCCCTCGGAGCCTGACATTTGCTTTTGTGTTCACACTGAGAAGGAATTGCTTTGTCAGCATTACCATGGGACTTTTCTGGGCACGTGAAAACACAGGAATACAGCAAGAGTCCAGGTTCAAAGCAGTGACTGCTCCCCCATGCACTTCAAGGAGCAGCAATCTGCATTATCCTGGATGGCTTTTCTTTGCTCCATTAGATACAGACAGTTCTTAAGAAAGATTCAACATTTATCCTGAAGCAGATATCTGTCCTATTAACTCAGTTCTTAATGAGTGGTAATATCACCATAGGAGGAATGAATATACAGTTGCCAGTAAAAGTAACATGTTCACAGGAACAGAGCAAGTAGGATTAGAAGTGAGAACCTCGATCACCAAGTCTGCTGCCGTGCTGTCTCAGAAAACCATGTCATTTAAAGACAGGAGTGCAGTGCAGCAAAAGGAGCACACTCCCGCTGATGGTTTTACTTATGTCAGTGACTTAGAAAGCCAGACCCATTTCCAATGCACTTACTGCCACCAAGAAATGGAATTAAAATATTTGTCACAGTGGCTAATGCTGCATTATCTTCTTGCAGAAGGAGGGGTTGCACCTTAACCCTTTTTGTTTCCCAACAGTGGCAAAGGCAGCAAGCCGAACTCTCCAGGGCTTTCCTCCCAGTGACTTCTTCCTTTCTGTCACATCAAGACCCAGCCTTGTGCTGGTCCTAGACCCTCACTCCTAAATACCAACGTCCAAGTTTGCTTACCCTGCAGAGCAGACTCAGCTCGGCAGGTGACATCAGGCACCCTCTGTCTGAGTTTTTCACGCTGTGGGTGCGTATTTGGTTCCAATACTAAGCACCAACACATGTTCTCTGGTCCTGCTGCTGCAACTGGGAGCCTTTGCAGGCAAAACGGCCTTGCTTTGTGCAATTTTTGCTTAATTTAATCCTTTTGACACAATAACACAATTATTGTGTTTAGTTAACACAAACTTCTGATCACCAGTTTTGGTATTAAAAAAAACCCCAAACATTTAAATAAACAACTTTTCTTTCCCAGTCAAACACTTGTCCTCTCCCTTGCTCATGTTAAATTCCCTTATTTTCGCCGCGGTTACACTCAGTCTTTCCCAATTCCTTATGTGAAGAGTAAGGCAGCGCAGGAGGCTTTGGGTTGTGTGTGTGATAGTTTCTGATTGATCCTCCATGCCTATTGGTTTCTTTCTGCTAATTTCTGCTTTTTACTGGCTTTCCTCCACTTTGTCGTGGGTCCTCAATGGCTGCAGTCCCTTGGGAGTGTCCTTGCCCTGGCATCTCTCACACTGGCATCAGAGCTGGATGGACCCAGTATGAGCATCCCAGGCAGTTCCCAGCCTCCTCTCACACAGGGCACCTGCAGCCCCCGCTAGCCAAACCCACCAGTTACACCCGGCAGAGGAGGTTCTTCCAGAAGAACTTGTTCCTAAGGGGCACATTTTGCTTCCCTTTTCATCCTAGCCTTGTTGATGTCTGATTCATTCCTCTACCAGCATCGCCCTTTAGCTTTAATGATTATCTACCGTCCCAGGTGTTCAGCTGGGACTAGAACCAAATGAAAGAGAAGGAAATTTCCAGCAAATCCCAAACATTGTTTTTTGCCCAGGTGTCAGTGTTACAGGTCGCTTTTTTAAGTGTTCACACACAGTGGTATCCGAGTCATTAGTCATTTTCCGTGTCTGATATTTAAAGTAGGTATTTATGGTAACTTTATGGTAACAGCTTATTAACGCTGGCTTTAATGAACTGGTAGGCAGGACCCAGTGGAGAATACTGTAATAATTAAATGGCTTTAAGAATAAGTACTTATGATAAAGGGATCTCCAATAAGAACAGGTTGTTCACAGAATCCTTGTGGCTTGATATAGTCTGATTGAAGCATTATCACAGCCAAAATTTGAAAAAGAAGATTCCCAAAGGAGCAGATTACATGAAAACACATCTTTATGAAATTTGTCTGCTGACAGAAACAACCCATGGAATACCATGCCATTTCCTCTTTCGTTCTTTCAGCTTTTAAAAAATAGGTATTTACATATTCTGCCTTTTACCAGTGATTTCTTATACACACTGGCAATAAGACACAACTTATGTGTCCCTGTCTGCCTTGTCTTTGCTTTTGTGTTTCATTTTGCCATTGTGTTTGAAGTGGAATAATATACACCGGCATAGATTGTGTTTTCTGTTAGTTGTGATTACTCACCAAATCATTCTGTAGTGTTCTTTGTTTTTTTTTCTAATTATTGGGTTTGATCTCTGCTTGGGGAATAGGGCATTCTTTGCTGTGTTGTCCTGAAAATAATTGCATTTGCAGTGATTGTTTTCTAATAACAGTTCTGTAGAATAAGTGCTTTGGGGCCAAATCTAGCTTTACTTATGAGAACAAAAGAATTTTGCCTGAATAATAAATGTGTAAGGACTTTGTGTGTTGGTTCATTATTTGTAAAATATTTATACAGCCCATGACAGCTACTATGTATCTCCAGTACAATAAAGAGCAACCATCACGTCAAAACAGCAACTATTATAACATTATCATCCAGTTTGGGCAGCATGATGCCTTGGTTGGGACATGAGAGCTTCACGGATATTTATGAGAGCTGATGGCTCAGACAGGGGAGAGGTACCTAGAATAAATGCCATCATGTAAGATACAGCTTTTTTTTTTCTTTTTTTTTTTTTTTTTGTAGTAACGGCCGTATGAGGATTAGGGTGTGATACTTTCAGCAACAGTGAAGAACTGCTTGCTTTCCCCGAAGTATTCTCATTTGGTTTACACTGGGAAGATTCAGGCTTACAGAAAGCTAATGAGAAAGAATGGCAGTATTTTAACTGGGTCCTCAGCAACTATTTGAGTTTTGAATAATACCCAGTGATAATGTGGCATTTAAGGTATTCCACAGGTTGGTGTCTAGGTATCTCGCAGTGCTACTCTTCCCGACACTCATTTCCATCACAGTTCATAGCAGTTTAGCCAAAGGCTTTCCACCAGCAGTTTAGCCAAATGCTTTCTGCTGATATTAGTGGTGGGTCTGAGCAAGTAAATCCTGCACAGGACAAAGACACTATCATCATCCAGCTCCTTTTTATTCTTGTACTACAATTAACATTCAAAGTAATAGTTTCCATGGTGTAGTCTTCATTTTTAATTTACACTTTGTGAAATATTGAATATTGCGAGACATACTTTTCCCAAGTTTTGTCTTCTTAGTTGCATAAATTTAACCCACAGGCTCTGTCCTTAACAATTTATGCCACTCAGGCACACCAGTGTAATTCCTCTAATATACCCTGTGGATTTAATCCTTGCTTTCTGTATTTCAACTGTAAGAGTACAGGTTAAGAAATTTTAAAAGTTACTTTGAGAAATAGTTTTTCTTCTGTGAAAAGGCAAGAATCGAGTATTCTATTCAATATTATATCTGGAGAATTATCATTCTGGCGAATTATTGTGACATGCTGTAAAATGAATGAAATAAATAAGTAAAGATCAAATATCCTGATTCTGAATACAGGAAATAAACCCCATACAGGCAGAGCTGCCAGGGCTCAGTTCTTCAGGTGGTGTCAATTAGTCTGGACAACTACAGTTATTTAATTCTGCGCCATGTAGAGACAGAATATCATCACTGTCTTAGGCAGCAATTGTCAAATTAATATGCATACATGTACACATACAATAAATAAGTTACATCCCCACATTTACATTGCAGTTTGGGTGTAATTGTAATAGCAGTTGAGTGATTCTTAGACACTTCAGTGACAAACCCATTCTGAATGCAATACATTGATCACCATTCTGACATCTACTAACTGATCTGCCTGCACATCCAAAATTCGGAGATATCGTATTACATGGATTAATGTGTCATCAGCACTCTTTATTAAGGTGCAGTGGCTTGTTGAGGTTATCAGAAACCCAGAAAGAATTATCACTTAGTGCATCATTAAGGTTTACTGTTAGCCATAGTCTGTGTCTTTTCCTCTCCCCCGCCAATAAATCTGGCTACTCCTTTTATTTTGTTCTACCGCCTTTCACATGTGCTTCTCTCCCTCTTGCTTACTTCAAAAATCTGTTTTTTCCTCAGCTAGCAGGGAGCTAGAGTCTGTAATGAGAGAGCCGCTGCTTTTGATCCTTTTACAAGGTAACTCTGATTAATGTTCATGGGTGTTCTGCAAAAAGGTAGAGGACAGGATATATCCCCACTTGTAGGATAAACAATTAAATGCTTAGGTATACCTTACTCAATTAAATCTTTCACTGACACGATTTACCACAAAATAGATGAGCCAAACACAAAGAATATGAGGGCTGGATTCAACGTTAATTGTTTGTCCTGGCATCACTTATTACTGCAGTCATCAGAGCCTTGCTGATGCTCACCTATTAATATTCACCAACTTGCTGTGTTTGGGACCCAAACAGTGTAAAATGTGATTGTAAATTCCCTTAATTGGACCCAACTTCATCTTTGGCTCCTCCAGCAGTTTTCCTTTAGTTGTAATTCCTTCATGGAGCTGAGATCATAAACTCAGCCTTTTTTAGCTCCCAACTCCAGTTGTAACTCCTGGAGACTCCCCAGGATTAAAAGCATCCTTCTTTTACTGCTTTCTCCTCTGTTTTATAGCTTATCCTATCAAGACGGTCTTAAATCACATAATACGGAGAATTTGTAATGATTTCTAACGTGATTGTTCTTCAATTTAGATAAAGCAAGGAACGTAAATGTCAATCAAAATAACAAACTTCTGTGTGCCTTTGCCTGAATTTCTGTACTGTTTTGGAGCACTTCCTGAGTTAGTGGGAGTAATTTGTAGTGTCAGTCTTCCCCCAAAGAGAAATGCCTGATGAGAGGCATTTCCCTTCTCTTAGGAGGTTATACATTTCATCGTGAGCATCCCCAAGCTTAAAAAACGCCCAGTACATGAGTACTTTTGTAGCAGAGTATATAAAGGTACAAACTCTTTCTTTGCTGAAGAGGGCTGCAGTTTGAATAGCATAACATTGAAGTGTAGCAATACTCTATTGTCAGCAACGGCTAAATGTAAATATATGTCCCCAAGTCCCTTGCATCCTGCAAAACAATATGAAAGCTTTCTACACTTAAAATGGTCTACGGAAAAAAAATAGGGTTTGAAATTTGAAGAAGTATTGAGAAATACACGAATCCATCAGATGACTTATACTGAAATGTACTGAAGAAGTAAACATGCATTTTTATGTACCTCAACGAAGAGCTAAAATACATTGTTCATCAAATTTTGCCCCTTTTTTTGGTTGAATATTGTAATATATTCTGCAAATATTTCTGGTAGGGTTTGGCCATCTTTCTACCTGGTCAATTAATATTCACTGAATAATTTATTCAAAGATTAATGGCAAAACAGATCAAATAAATTAGGCGATGAATATTTTTTTCAGTGTAGTCAACTGGCCCTAAAACCTATTACAGGCTTTCATTTATAATACATACAGTTCTCTATATAATAATTTAACTAACACTGTGAATTAAGGAGCTACAATTTTATCGGAGGCTTGTGGGGACATCATAAACCTCAAAAACGAGTCTCAAGCAGTTAGGAGAGACACAGGTATTCCAAAATGGAGTGACAGCCCCATAACTCAAAGCACACTTGCATTTTAATTAATACTGGGATTTTGTGTAACAGTAAATCTTCCCTCTTTTTCACTACGTCCCCTTATTCCTCCTCTTTCTACTTCAGTTGCCCTCTGCATAACCATTTCTGTTCCTCCCAGTCCTGGCATTGCTCCCACCTAGCTCCGACTTCACCCTCTCAGCATCCATCAACGCGCGTTGGGACTCAGTTAATCTCCATCTAAAAAAAATGCTCGAATTCTTGCTTATAAAGCAGGGGAATTGTCCTGCTGAAGCCAATGAGACAATGATACACCTGAGCACCAGCAGTGCACAAGGGACTTGGACATCACCTGGCTGGTGGATGCCTGAGTGACCCTGTTGTCTTGCATCTTTCCGTGTCCCTTTCACACGCTGTACACACACTAGATTCCCAAAGTTATTTACTTTTACTACCCTATCTTATGACAAAAAAGGGGGATAAACATTTCTCCCCCACTCCTTGCACTGGCAATTGTTTTTCAGGAAGTCTGGCTGGTTTTACCTTTCACTCATAAACATATGATTTAAAAAATTGAAGGTAGCTAGTGTTTTGCTGTTGTTCAAAAAATATGATTTTCTCCCCTCTCCAAATAATTGTAGGTTTCTGAATATCTGTCATTTTACTCCTAACTGTCCAGGAAACATTGCCAGCCTCAGGTTTTGAGTGTTCATGTTGTCATTGTGGTCACAGAATTGTAAACAAAGATTGGAAAGGAAATCATGTGCCCTGAAGCATACTAGCTTAAAAAGAGAACTCAGTGCCACCACATAAAGTACACCTTTCTCAAACACATCAAGAAAAGCACTTTGACATTACTGACTGACTTCTGACAAATTGCACTAGGCTCCTCCTCCCCTATCCCTGTGTGTTTTTCAAAAAATGGGTTTAATACTGCTTTGTGGGTGGAAAGTCTCAGGCACAAAAGTGAGAATGAACATGCACAGATTTTAGACATTGGGTTTTCCTCCTCCTGTGCCTTTTCCCTAGCCTTTAAACCCCATGGTTGCTTCAGCCTCTCTTTTCTTGTAGACTGAGGCAAAACATGTTGGGGAATCAACCTGTGGTCCCTTGACCGCGAGTACAGTGTCCAGGCACAGAGGACATTTCTTCCCAAACTCAAAAAGTCACTGCAATTTTCCTTCAAAAGAGAGGACTATCTAGAGGTCAGAAATGCCAGAACAGTTTAATTCTGTTTTGAAAATGTGTTCTTTGTACAAAACATGTTCTTTGAGTTTAACCGCTAGCTGGAGTACTGCAGATACTGCGATGTGATTGCTTTCCATGTTTTTTGCTGAGCTCATTTCATAAAAGATTGTACGTAGTTAGTGCTGTTACTTTGAGAGTGTGTCAAGTTGGCAAAAATAGCATCTCAGGTTTCTCTCCTTCATAGCTTTCTAGTTAGGAGAATTCCTCTTCTAATCAGCAGATTTTAGCAGTACTCAAGATCCTGTCAGGGAGCGGCAGACTCTTAATACGACTTAGCTTCCAGATTAATAAAATTAATGAAGTTTATCTTCTCTTTCATTCATCCATATTCCAATTTTTCTTGCAGTGTTGAGTGCTTGGAAAGTGGCAGACATTTTCTTCTTGCCTATTTTTAAGGAATGATATATTTCCTTTAAAAAATCTGAGCTTTGTCTAAGCATTGGCCAGTGCAAGTAAAAGTAAAGATAAAACAGTTTTGGGCGATGAAGTTGTCTGGATTTGAGAGAGGACGATGTTCTGATCTAAGTTGGACCTACCTGGAATGGTTTGAACCAGGTGACCTCTCAGGGCCTTTCCTAAACTGAACTACTCTATGAGTCTATGATTCTATTCCCTACAGAGAAATCTGCTTCCTCTCAGTGTCAGCACTCATCTTGAAGCTGCTCCCTGGGACTGTATGAACTCAGCTTTTTTCATTGCGGATGAAGCTCACAGGTACAGCACCGCTCTGCTTTGGAAATACATAAAACCCAGATGCTCCATAGTTTAAAGAACATGAAAACAGTTCTTTGTATCACCAGTACAAGAGAATATGAATAAGGTTCTTTGCATTTGTGGTATAAAAGAATAAATGAACAGTGCTTAATTTTCTGAAGAACAAGATCCAGTAAACTGAACAGTATCAATACCGACTGAAAGGACAAGAATATGTATATGTCTGTCGCAGGGCTCTGGCAGCATTTTATCGGTTCCTCTATCCTGCCTTTTCTCTGTCACAGCCGGAAAGACTTTAGAGAGGAAAACTACAGCAAACTGATTTACAAGCTCTAAATGACAGCAGTGGGTCTTACTACTACAATACACTCCAGGATCACTATTCCCACCTTTAGCAATTTGTGGTGGTTGAAGTTTTTAAAAATAGCCAGAAGGAAGGGTGTTGTGCTTTGCGATATCAAAGTTCATCAGCACCAGCCTCTGTGAGAGTAGGTTCCAGCTGCTAGCGTGTGAACTTTAATTCTTCTGAAGCTATTTTATCTTCTAACAGAGTTTTGTTCCCTTCATGTCCCTTTGTTCAGCTTTTTCTAAAGCCCCTTTCCTGTCATATGAAATGCAATTTCACAAACTGACTGGCAGTAGACATTGAATCCTAAGGCTCTTCCATCCAGAAAGACAAAAATAAAGTGGAACTTCACCCCCAAAGCCCCTAAACTGCCATAAAAAGATTTTGTCTGTGGCAGCTCTCTCTTATCTATTGTACTTTTAAAATAGTATACTGAGTTATTTTCTTAAAAGGGTAAGAAAGCTCTCAGACATTTTAACCTTCTTGTCAAGGTAGTGTCTGCTGCCATTCCCAGATTCTTTGAGTGAAATTGTAGGTACCATCCACCAGTGGATGAGCCACTTGAGAGAAGGCCAGGATTACAGGGTTGGCTGTCCCTGTAAACCTTCACCATGGCTTCTGGCAAGGTAATCCAGCCTGGCTTGTCTAAACACCGAGAGCTACAGTGCGGGGGTTGAATCATAATGTGTCTCTTGACAAAAACAAGGGTGCTCCAGTTTTGATGAGAGCCGTGAGATATTGCCATGTTACCATTAAATCATGTTAATAACATTGTCGGAAAAGGGACACACCTTCACCGGCAAAAACCCAGAACAAAATGAAGTCCAAAAAAAAAACCCCAAAATATTTATGCCTTAGCAGCATTTCATCTGTTGAAGAGTTCAGGAACAGGAAAGAGCTATTTGTTCTAATAAAGCCGTACAGTTGCAAATACATCAAGAAAGACTCACTGATAAATTAGGACTATTGGACATCTGTGTATGGCTAGAGTCCTCAAAGCACCTTCTCAAGATCAGACTTGCCAGTCATCCACGTTATGAACTCACAGGCCTGTGTTAAGAGGTTGCCTCAGTCCAAGACCCAGACAACTCTTAAGGGACAGAGGCGAAGTTTCTCTCAGCTGCTTAGAAGGGGCTTTAAATTTTGGTCACGAGGACAAGAAAATCCAGCCTAGTCGGGTCTGACTGTATTGTCTACCACAAACAGCATATTTCTTAAACTGGGCTGTTCATAAACACGATGAAAACACTTTCAGGCTGAATGGCGGCAGAGGCGAAAAACACCTGGCCGTGGGGTCCTCAAGCTCACATTCCTTCTTGGAAGCGTAATCAGAAGTTAGGGATAGAAAGCGTAGCAACCTTGAAGGAAAGGGCAATGTCTTCAGAGCCAGGATGAGAAAGGAACTATTGGACCATGAATCTGCAGACACTAATGAAATGACCCTAAGGGATTATTACTTAGAAGTTCATTGTCACAGGCTGTGACCTGGCCCAACAGCATTAAACCATGGTCACAGCTGATTCCTCAGATCTGTCTAATGGGAGCAGACAGCAGTAAAGCTATATGACTATGATGCCCTCTGAACGAGGATCCAAGTAGGGAGTGAAGAGGAGGAGCAGAAGTGTGACATTTGCATAAACACTAAATTAGAAAAAATGGTAAATATTAAGCTGGATCCATACAAAGGAAGTAAAATAGTAATTTAAGAGATTTGTGGTTCAGTTAAGAACTCCGCAAATTACTCTATTAATGTTAAATTAGGGTGAAAATAGATCTCATACATAGTAATGAAGCTGAAGTTTAGCCTGCAGAGTTAAACGGGCAAGCTCGTCATTTCGCGTTAGCGCGGGCGGGAATCAGGAGGGACAAAGGACGGATAGACAAAATGACAGTGCTGGCAGACAAAAGCTGTGGCAAGCTGTTCACCAGGAATCCAATCTCTGCTGCGCAAAGTCATCACCGGCTTGCTCTGAAAAGCTCACAGATTCCCCGCCTTTCACCTTTCGGATGGGATGAAAGACATGCTGGCCAGCTGCCAACTTCTGATTCGAGCATTTTATCTAGGATTGCGATAGCGATTCAGCCGGGGAGAAACAAGGAGTTTGCGTAGATCCAGAAGAGAGTCTTTATATTTTTCCTGGGGATTTCTCAGTTAACCCTAGGTAATCTCTTTTTACTGGATTTGCAGCCCTAGAAACCTTTCTTTGAAGAAAGTTTGCTCACCAGACAAAACTGCCCAGACTGTCACAGATTTGAGAGAAAAGTCTCTGACAGGAAAAAAAACAGTCTTTGCTGACCAATGGAAATTCATGAAAGCTTCTCTAAAGCCTTATAACAACATGTCTTTTTAGTGCAGCAATGCACACAGGATACAGGGCCAAATCTGGCCATCCTCATCAAGGGCTCCCTGGAGAACACGGAGGGGTTTGCTGCACGTTCGGCTGGCCTTTTCCTATTCCTCCTCAGCCCCTTCCACTGCCCAGGGACAGAGAGTCATCCCTAAAGGTGGATCATAACAAAATAGTCCCTGAGTGACAGACTGGTGCGGTGTCAGTGCTGTGTGGCAGTGGGAAGTGCCAGTGATGGATGGTCTGTATGGACCAGCAACAAGAACAGAGGGGCCAGAAGGAGGCAAACGCTGCCTCTTACTGGTGCCTGAGGATGGAGGGAAAGAAAGAGCTTTAAACCCTCTGAAGAGGCTAGGAGGGGCCTGGGATTAAGTGCCTGAAGTTTGAAAGCATTTTATTTTTCTCCATGTTTTTAAACCTGAGGGTGGTGGTGCGAGTTGCACTCCTTAACTTCTGTTTTTGCTTTGAACTTTTTCTCAAACCCCCATGTGAGCTGGAAATGCCAAAGCTCAGATGTTTTTGCATGAAGCGGAAGACACCCTCCTCTCCTACCCCAGTTTTACGTATTTTGTACACAAAGCCATTGACTAAATTTCTATAAGGCTGGGGCCAATATCTCTACACATTTCTTAACTCCCACAAATCATCAGTGGAGCAAAACCCAGTGAGCATTCTGCTTCAGAGGCACTATTTTCTGTTGCTCCACTGACTTTATAAACAACCATCTACAGGGGGCTGACTGCAGACATTTTCTGGCACATTATGGAGAAAAGGGGTCCTGACGAAATAGCCACCATTTCTCTACGTGGTGTACTTTGATTTGTCTTGGAGCCAGTTCCTACCTGCTCTCTACTTTGTGTAGGCAGATACATCTGTACAGAGAGTGTTTAACCATTGACTGGTCAGACTGTGCAGAATTTTACATCCCTTACACATGGCAGAATTCACATCCCTTGGTACAAAACTCTGTCTTTTCCTCCACCTGCCTCTCCTCAATTACCTGCATGCAAGGTCAGATGAAATCATAAAACCACACATCAAATTAAATCTACTGTTCAAGTGGAAAAACAGCCAGACTTGGGTTTTGAGTTAATATAGAACGTGTCTTATGCTGAGCAATTAGTTTGCTTATTCGTTTTATGTTATCATCCTGATCTGGGTATCTGACCAGGTTATATAAGTTATTAAATGTTATTTTCCTTCCAAACTTCATGCCTCATTCCTACACTTGTACTGATGTGCTGTATTTTCCTGACCTTGTATTTAGAAGTGGCAAAATATGAATATTAAATTTGTATGACCTTTACCATCCCCAAACACAAATTAGGCTCATGCTCTTTGCACTGGCATTTGAAATGAGGTATTTGGTCTGCACTGACAACTGTGTAGGAGAGCGATAAGGCAACAGTGCAGTACTGATGTAAAAATAAGGAAAATAATCTTCTTAAAAAATGTTTCGGATAAAAAGAGCAGATAGCAACTCGAGCCTCCTTGAGATCATGGTTTAGGTTTTTGTCCTCCCTGAAGTGGTGTTTGGGAGCTGTAATCTCCTGTCTTTGTTTTCCAGTCCAAGAGGGATATATATTAAGAGAAAATAAGAGGTCAGCTAACAGGAAAGCACCTCCCCAGAAACCTCTAAATACGTGCGATTATATGCATGCACACCAACCAAACTTTGGATTTGTTTTAAATACCCAAATGCAAACTGTTGGAGGGACTGTGTGTGGGTTTGTGCGGGTGTGTGTGTTCGTGCTGTCCCTCAACAAGGAAAGTGTATTGTGACATTATAACTCTGCAGCTTTCAAGTTAGTAAATGTCTTTTGCAGCTTTTCATGATGTTCAGGCAATTCAGTGACCTTTCAACTACTAACCTTAGTTTTTATTCTTGAATTAAATGTGCTAGGTAAAAAATATCACAATGATAATTAAAAAAAAAATTATTTTGCTCACATGATTGTTCTGATGATACTTTTACCAGAGCTATAGGCTGCCACATCTTTTAGGTGGAGTAAATATGTTTCTTATGTCAAAGGTGAGTTTCTGAGTCTGGCACTCATTTTAGTCTGAATTCTTAAAGAAACATGTACATTTTCCTCAGATACATGTGACCTTAGCCTTTCTTTCAAATCCATTAGTCCATTTCAACCAATTTCATCTATCATCTGCCAAATTTCACAGAGGCAGATAGATGTTTCAGACATGATGCTTCCCTGCAAAGCCCCTGAGGGGCTGCTTGGAGGAGAGGCACCTACCACTGCTGTCACTGAGGGAAGGACGGGGAGCACTTACCCCTTCTGCAGCCTGCCCAGATCAGCACCCCCAACCCGACCCGTGGGACGGCTTGGGCACCGACAGCACTCATGTAACGCCAGCTGATGGGCAGCAGAGTCAGTCAAGGGATGTGGAAAATATCTGGTGGTAGCAAAGGGGAAGGTGTAGGAGATGTAGAGTGCTTCCTGAAGGAAGTTAGATGGGGTATGGGAGGCACAGGAGAGCAGGAGGAAAGATCGTTGCTGTAGTGCTCAGCTCTCCCGGTTTTTCTTCTTGCCAAATAACATTTCCCCTTTCTTCTCACTACCCTACCACTCCATGACAACTTTCCTACAGCTACTTGAGCCGTCACCCATCTGAGATCTGTGGTTTATCTCTTCTTCTGACAGAACCCAGCCATTTGTCCTCACCTGATTTTCCAAGGAGAGTATACCTATGTTCTCACACTGGCTGAGTGAGTCCATTTGTGTTTGCCTTCATCTCCTCTGTAACTGTCAAACTTCATGGTTGATTTCAGTCAAAGGGTGGAGGAAGAAACCCCAAAGATATTAAATTCTTATATCTTTCATGAAATTTAGCTGCAGGGGACAGGAGAGATGTCTTTGAGATGTCCTGACCAAGGAAAGGGACTAGATGACACATCCCCAGGAGAAAAATTAGATTATATCACTGTCTTTGCCGCAGAAAAGTTCCCACCAGAACCCCCAGCCCAGCCTGAGAAACCAGCCCGGACGAGAGGAGGCTTCTGTAGACCCAGTGCTCAGAAGACAGAGGGTTTCTTCAGAAAAAAATAAAGGCTGGGGAGATACTGTTTATTACAGAGGAGAACACACAGTGTGCTCTCGCAGCACTTTTCTTTCTCAGAGCACTTTTCTTTCTTTCTTATTTTGTTTCCCTTGATTTGAAATGAATCATTCAATCTGTGTCACTTGTCCACGTTAGATTGCACCAGTTTGATTTTGTTTGATGCAGCGAAAAGGGGAAGAAGCAATGGGATTTGACATGCACTTTATCTTGAGTATTATTTGTCTCTACAAGAGTGCGGCGAGACGAAACCTCAGAAAAGCCTGGTGTAAAAGATAGTCATTACTTTGTAAGTGCTTACGCAAATGTGTTGGAAGATTACACTGGGGAAAAAGCTTTTCAGGCTCCACATATATTTTCTGTTTTAGACCTGAGTTAGTCAGGGCACACTGACAGATGGGTGGTGTGCTGGTTTAGATAGAGTTAATTTTCTATGTAGTAGCTAGTATGGGGCTATGTTTTGTATTTGTGCTGAAAACAGTGTTGATAACACCGGCATGTTTTTGTTATTGCTGAGCAGTGCTTACACAGAGCCAAGGCCTTTTCTGTTTCTCATGCTGCCCCGCCAGCAAGCAGTCTGGGGGGGCACAAGAAGTTGGGAGGGGACACAGTGGGGATAGCTGACCCCAACCGACCAAAGGGATATTCCAGACCATTGGCCAGCAATAATAGCTGGGGGAAGAAGAAGGAAGGGGGGGACTTTCGGAGTTGTGGCGTTTGTTTTCTCAAGTAACCATTACGCATGATGGAGCCCTGCTTTCCTGGAGATGGCTGAACACCTGCCTGCTGATGAGAAGCAGGGAAGGAATTCCTTATTTTGCTTGGCTTGCATGCACGGCTTTTTCTTTCTCTATTAAACTGTCTTTATCTCAATCTTACTTTCACCCACCTGATTCTCTCCCCCATCCCAAGGGG
>VYZM01016412.1:129742-158577 GCA_013398915.1 Dromas ardeola | reverse complement strand
TTTTTTGAGTTTTGGAGTTTGCAGAGGCTGAAGGAATAGGAAGCTCACCCTAGCTCAGCCAAATTAAGGGCAGGACTGACTCCACTAGAGAGTAAAAAAAATGCATGCATAGTAATTGGTAAACAGTTTGCTTATCAGTTAGGACAGTCATATAGAGAAATGGGATTTGTTTCTTTCTTATATTAGGAAATGTTAAGACCAATGGAGACAGCAGCTACAGCACCAGTGAGTAAAATGTCAAATACATCACAGGCCATGGAGGTGGCTGGATGTTGGAGCCGTGAGATTAGCACCATTTTAGAGCTGGTTCTTCTTACAAGATGTTTCCTGACATTGCTGCCGGATGAGAAGTTTCAGGTCCTGACAGTGCAAATGAAAATAACAATAGACCTCACACAGAGTTTTAGGGATGTGATAGAAAGCTGAAATGATTTGCAGATACCTGGCATACAAGAGGACCCAAATGGAAAATATGTATAGAAGAAAGGGGACCACTGTCATCATGTAACCACGAGGAAAATGCCTGGCTGTGTTCAGGAGAAGCCAAGCACTGGAGTAAACTCACTCCGTTAAGGAAAAAAGCCAGCACCACAACATAATGGGATAGCAAGAAAGAAGAAAAGAACTAGTCTGAAGTGAACAGACAATGAGACAATAAGAAGCCTTCAGAGACAGTGTCCAGGAGAGATAGGAGAATGCTCTGGAGACATTCAAAGGCAGGATGAAGTACAGAAAGAAAAATGAGCAGAAGAAAGAATACCAAAGAGAAATAGACGTGTCTCTTGTTAGTGCCAGTGCATCACTAGAGACTCGTTACTGAGAGGAGTAAGTAGGCACGTTATGAAAGAGAATCAAAAAGGTGCTGTCTCCTGTGGAGCAAGGGCACATTAAGTAGAGTGAGGACTGAAGAGGAAGCTGACATAAAGGAGAAAAAGGCTACCGGTTGCTCTTCACATCAGCGCAGGCAGACAGGTTCTTGCCATAGACAACGAACTGTTTAATCTGATGGGGAAACATAGTCCAAGAATGGAAAGCTCGGGCATGGTTCCTGTCCAGAAAGATGGACAAGAAGGATTCAAGAGTTTGAAGAGCAGTAAGTGATTTCTTGGTGATTATAGTATATTCTAACATTCACAGGAACGCTACCTTTTCTTAAAGTATATTGAGTTTGACATAAGTTTTCCAAAAGGGTATAAATGAGGTAATTGCTGGAGAAAGTTGAGAGAGTCTCAGATAACCTCTACTCCCTGTACAAATGCCATGAGCAGTTGAAACAGTTTATATGCCATGATCATATGACTTTATATCAAAGATTCAGCTGCGACTAAAAACGTACGTATTCTAGCTGGGAGCTCAGGTCTGGGCTGGTGCAAACCACTGAAAGGTATTATGCTTGCAAAGAGACTGAGATTCTTGGAAAGGTTGTGAAACCAGATATTGCAGGAAAAGTGAGAAAATGGAAGAAAGGTAGGGCTAACTGGAATGAAAGCATTCATACATTCAGAAAAGAGAAATGAGGGAGGTGGTTGTGCTGGGTATTCGTTAAGTAGCTGATGGAATTAATTGCACTGTGGCAGCAAGGATAAAATGAAATCTTTCCTGATAAATATTACCCCTAAGAAGGATGTTAACAACAGTATTACAGACTTTTCAGGGCTGCATATGGATCTAGCTAATAATGAGAGAAATACATACAAAGAAATTTTACCATTAGAGGAAATTTCAGCTTCTCAAATACATGCTGGGGAAAAAAAACCCACAAAAAACCCCAGACCACACAAAGCACCAAACATGATGAGGCCCAGACATCTGGGATATTATATTTAGCAAACTTTTTGACAAATAGTAAGTGTAAGAGTAATGCTATTTTAGATTTGGATTTCATGAGTAGCAAAAAAGTTATAGAATAAATACTCATAGAAAATAATCCTGTATTAAGTAAGTGTGACAGATTTTGATTTTTTGAACTAAAAGACAGAAAAATTAGGACAAAATAATGTATGACTTTCTAAGGGTAAATGCAAAGAAACAGAGGAAGTTAATTTGTAAGGCTGATGGGAATTAATCTCAAGGACTTCATTGGGAAGGGGGTAGAAATGCTTTAGGTCTGCAGTGCAATACTTTGAGTTTTTACTAAGCAAGAGGGAAAAAATAGCAAGGAAGAAATACAATTTCCCTGGAAAAATATAGAAAAGGAATGGATTATCAAAAAAAATTATATTTTTATAGTTTAAATGTACAGAAGAGGAAAATATAAAAGAAACTGAGATGGGCCTTGAAAATAAAATTAAAACAAATTGCTAAAAGTAGGGGAATATGGAATAAACTTCAGGCAGTTTTGCATTAAATGTGTCCTGTACAGCAATTTTGGAGGCCAAGACTCTGAGCCAGATGGTCCCTTCAAACTCTCTCCCTCTCCTTTCCACTCAATTTCTACACTTTCTGTCTGGCAACGTGAAGAGGAAAATAGTGGAAAATTAATTCTAACATTCGCTAGCTTTTGTCTCTGTGTCTGGCCCCATTAAGTCAGCCTGCAGACGTGAATGTACCAACAACTTAGAATAATGTTGCTAGCAGCATTGCCAGGAAATACTTTCCTATTTGGGGACAAAAGGTTCATTCTGATGCTAATGAATCCACTAAGTATTCAGCAGAGTTGTCTGCTTGATAGCAATGGCTCAGGTATACAGCACAGCAGCTGCACGAAATCGTCACCACACCTTTCTTTCAGACAGATGCAAAAGGCCCATCCATGATGGTCAAAAGGCACATGTTGAAGTGCTTCCGTATGCACAGAAGTATCACAAAGCCGAGTCTTATGTCTTTTCTTCTTCAGTATGTGCAGTAGCCCTGTCGATGAGATGGACGTAGCATTCTCATGTGTCCACCAAGTAGCGTCCATCCTCATATCATTGGTAGAATAAGGGTCTTGCCTACCTGCTACAACTCTAAATAGGGATCTCTTACTAACACACGGTTCAACCTAGTCTTACCATGTAAAACTCGTCTTTGTAATAGTTAGGAAGTTCTTTAAAAGTTAGCAGTTTTGACCACTCCCACAGAATATTGAAATCAGACATAATTCTACTAGATTTTTGATTCAGATTAGCATGTGGCCAGAAACACTCTGATTTCACTTTTGATTAACAACAGGAATGTGCATCTTTCCCTTACTGAAATAACCTCATTATATCTGTTACTCGTCAATTGGGAAAGCTGCTACCTCCAGCTACTGTAAATTTATGCATGTATATATTTTTTTTCTTACAGTTACAGTGATCAGGAGCATAAGACTGATTTTCTGGAATTAATACTGTTTCCACATACAATCCGGATGCACCATATGGTCATAATCTTCATCATCAGTAGACAAAACCCTAGCTGCTGAAATGGATTTATTTCAAGCACCCTTCTGCATTTCACCAAAGATATTGTGCTCAGTAAGATGGGTACATTTCAGAGAGTTTAGAATGAAATTAGTTCTAGTTGAAGTAGGATTTTATGAGTGGACAAAGGCCTGATAGAACCCCAAAACACAGTAGGAAAAGCTTTATGAAAAATATAGGTTTTTATTAAGAAAATATCTTATTCTGCCTTGGAGAGTTTAAGGAAAGACACTCTCTGATTATACACACACATCCCCCCCCCAGTTTCTATTTTTGTAGACTCAGCAGTACCCAGCTGTACTAGCGAATCCGTGACTTTAATCATTATGTCTATTAACACAAAGGCTGGACGAAGACCTCTTATAAAACTGTAGTTCAAAATGACAGCTGCTTGTTTTTTGTGTGATTTGTCACCAGCACAAACCCTAAAACTGAAACTACATTTTGAGATGTAATGTAACCAGACAGCTTAGATAATAAAAGATCATCTTCATTAGTGGCTGTATCCTTGACTAGTCTCTTCAGTGAAAGAAAGGGTCATGACTGACATTTACGAGTGAATAAAGGCATCAGCTAGATAACAGAACAAATAAAAATAAAAACATTCTTTTGTCTTTGTGCCTAAACAGACAACAAATAAATTTGAGATAAAAAGTCACTAACATTTAAAAAATTGATTGATTTGCTTTAGTGAACAGAGGCAGTGGCAATCACTCCAGAGAAAGAATATCACCTCAGCTGAAATCTACCACCTCTATTCATATTTGATAACCAGTGAGACTATTTAAGGCAGAAAATACTCCCAGTAAGTGGAAGTGTTTCAAAAGCCCTATGACCTTTATATTTACCATGGACAAATCGAGCTGAACAACTTCAAGAGAGTGCACTTGCTGCAAAATATTTACCACTGTTTTATATAGCTTTGTCAGTTTATTTTAATGCATTATCATTATCATAACTTTCATTTCTGGACTGTCTCAGAGGCCTTGAATAATGATGTCTTAATGTTGACAGCTGATGTTTCCAATATCTTGCTTCCCAGAATACTTACACAGTTATTCAAATCTCCTGGGTCAAGGTTTGCTTTGTTAGTATATGTCCATTCATTTAAACCCAGAAAAAAATTACAGTTTTCACCAACATTATCCTGAAATCACAAGGGTGAAGCTAAGAGAAGAATGTGGCCAACTACACTTCAGAAAGATCGCCTCCACATAGAAATTCAATTTTATTAATAATATTTTTACAGGACTTCTGTGAGCTTCCTTTTTCATTCATGGCTGAAAACACTTTAAATGGAAATGGTTGAAAAAAATAAAAAAAAACCTTGATAATTCCCCTCCATCTTTTGTCAACAGTTGAATGCAACTGAGATTTTTCCGTGTTTGTAAATTTTGGATGGCATATTTTTATTTCTAATAATATTCTCTGTTGTAGTAGTAGAGCAATTCTTCTGGGTTTCATTCTTTACATGATATGAAGGAAAGCCTTCAGGAGTAAGATTTAGCATATTTCGTATGTGCACCCACTTGCACGCATTTCATAACCTCAGGAAGAAAATGCATTTGCTTCTCTCCAACTAGTGAGCAGTGGGAGGTTCTGCTTTTTTTCTTTTTCTCCTACTATTGAAGAGTGTTTATTGAAAACAAAAAGCAACACAGAATTTTAAATGTATGAATTCTGCACAGGTTAATTGTTTGCCATCAAATTCAGGCTTGCTGACATAGGTTTGGTATTATTCATGTCCAGGACTGGAATACCTATTTCGTATTAAAGGTAAATTTCTGAATGGGTCTTTCCCTGCAAGCCTCTCGCTGCTGTATTGCTACTGCTCACGAGAAGCCAGATGAATTAATCTCAAGAACAGCAGAACCTTCTGTAATGCCATATGAAGAATTTGTCACAGTGACATTCTTGATTCTTTCCGACAGTTGAATGACACACAGCATTGCTAATTCACAAAGTAATGCCAGGCACTTTTATGCAATGTGACTTTTCATCTTCCCCACAATTGCTTGCTCACATATTTTGTTCCATATTAAATTACTCATATGCATAACTGATATAATCTCCTTTCTGCATTCACATGTGTCTACGAGATTTAGTTATTATCCTGTCTGGAATGAAGTCTGGACTCCTCTCGTACAATTAAACAATTATTCTGGCATTTTGTATCTCCCTATGATAGGTGCAAAAGAACACATTATAAAAATTACTCTAACCTATATTAAGGGAGCTTTGCTAATTTCCATTCCATTACCCTTATATTCTGGATGAAAGCTAGATGTCTTGGGCTACATCCAAGTAAAACAGTGGTGGTGATTACTGGCAGGTGCATACATATGACAGAATCAATATACTTTATTAACGTCTTTCCTTAACTTGATTTCCTGAAGGTAAAGTTTGGGCCATTTTTAGCAAATGATGCAAGATCCCTTTTCGTCTTCTCTACTAAGCACAGTGTCTGGGACCTCCCTGGTGACTAATCTCTAAATCTTCACTCATAGCCCTTGTGGGGTGGGTTATTTGATAGCAGAGCAGGCGCATGATCCGTGTGATACTCTGGAGAATGTTGAACCTTGGAGAGCATGTTTGCAGCCATATCTGAGGGGAAACTTGAGACACATTTCCCGAGAAGATTTGCTTAGCTTTCAGGCATGTCCACTTCCATTATTTTTGCAGGCTGTGCTTGTATCTCTCTCAGATATTCCAGTGATTTAAATTAATGACAGGATTGAGCCCAGAATCACCATGTTCTAAGTGAGCATTGCAGCCTAATAAAGAAAAAGGGCTTCTGTATTAATAAGATCTGGCTCAGGCCAAGAGTTTCAAAGCACCCTGCTTGATCAATCAAGGGCCAGAAAATATCAAGGCATGGGTAGACACCTATATATGAAATAAAAATGGGTTGGATTTAGGATATTCACTATGAACTACTCAGCCACAGATGCAGAACTCTCACTTGGATTGCTTAGCTGGTTTTGAATGACAGCCTACTGAGGAAAAATCACAGCGTGTGCTTTCAGCAGCCCCCACCCTGCAGAGGAATTATCTGCTAGGCACCTTCACAGTAGCAATTTGTGACAAATGGTGTGTCCTTTATAAACTCCTTGCCCTCCAGGAAGAGCAAGGGAGAGTCAGGCACGTGGGAAACCATGGTGTCCCCAGTCACAGCATGGTGGGCTTGGTGCTGACTGAGAGGATCTTGTGCATAGAATGGAGGGTCTCTGCAGCAGTGGAATGTAGGCTTGACTCTAGATACCAATACACTCTGGGACCAAAGAGCATTTTCCAGCTCTCAGGTCTGCAATGAACAACGAACCCCAGTGGCATGTCAGGACAAACTCTTCATGGGTGCTATTCCTCTCTTTCCATCCTTCCTCCCCATGTTTACCCTTCCTTTGGAAGGGAATATTATAACAGGGGCTTTTTAGTTAGCCCCCTGGTGGGCTCCTGCCCCACAGTGAGTGACACAATGCGTAAGTTTTAGCTAATCAGGGGTTAAATTGAGGTTTTCCAAGCGAGGTTACACTAGTGCAATCTTTCTCTCTCTCTAATGCATTTATATTTATGGTTTCTTTTAGTTAATCATCCTAATCCATCCACCTGTTCGGAGGAAAAAAGCCAACAGGATCTAGATCAATCCCTGAAATGTCTGGTTATGATGGGGAAGAAAGGGACCCTGATTGTACCTGATAACATCTGACATGTCTGGGCATCAGGAGTCTCAGCAGGGTATATTCCAACAGCACCATGTTACCCCACAGTGCAAATCCCAAAGTCGCTGCCTTGTCTCTGTGTTGGCTGCCTTAGCATTTGTACTTGACAGAGATTTCTGCCTCTGACTAAAAATTAGCTATTGCAAAACACATGGCTCCCACAGATGGTCTAGTAAAGCCAAAGTATTTTCTTTCTCCTAGAGTTTCCACCAATCCCACCAAGGCTGTGTGTGACAGATGCAGTTACAGTTGAGATACTTTTTAGTGGTTACTATATTTTCACTGTCGGCACCAGTCCCTACTGTGCCGCCACATGTAACTGTTCAGTGGCTCCCTTTGTACAGTGTAGAGTTCATCAAAGGCAAAGCCATGTCATCATGAATGAATAACGCCCTCACGGCACATGGTACTCTGCATTTTATTTTGGTTCTCAATGAGTAACCCCTGTAAAGGGATTTTTCTAATGTACTATATTTGTATAATAGGCTTCTCATGGCAGTTTTGAACACATGTAGTCAATTTAATTGATTATGCTCCTATTAAAAATAGTCATACACCAGTGACGGTCTTGACAGCCCATCTGTAAACAACAGAAGCTATTTAAACCCAGCACTATAATGCTAATTGGTAAAACAGTACTTGTGGCTGCATATGATTCTCTTGAGTAAAATCCTCACACAATCACTGTACAGGATGTATTAGGGGAATGGACAGGAAATTCTCCTCTAGAAATCCTCCAGGCATGAGAAGCACCTTTCCAAGGCAGGATTCTGTCATAAGAAGAGGTGCTTTGGCTTTGCTTTGCTGGCTGGTAGCCTTAAGCTTACAGAAGCACAGGCTGGTGATTGCTGCAGCATATGCCAGTACAAGCATTGCCCTTTCCCTTTGACCATTTCCCACCCCACATGTCAGCAGTGAGCAGAAAGGCAGGAATACAGGCACTTCCAGCTCTGTTGAACTGCCACAATTTTCCCTTGCATTATGGTGACCTTTCTGGGCCAAATAAACAGACTTTATATGGGAAATTTGACTGGGATGTAGCACAAGGTAGGCACACTGTAAAAGCATCACCCCTGCAGCTCTCTCACTTACAGTATCACATTTTTACGGGAGAAAAGATACCACAAAAAGAAGTCTGGACTCTGAACAGCTTTAATTTGACAGCTCCCTTGTCCCCACTGGTGTGACAATGATTTACGCTGGCTGAGGGTGCAGGACACTGAATTATTCCTTGCATAACTAACAAAAGATTTTCCTCTTAATCTAATTTATTCTTCCCTCTTAACTCTCCTTTCACTCTAGAGGTCCTGCTTTGAGAGGCTTTTAAGGCTTATTGCAGATAAAATGCAAGTGCACAGACTTCATGTTAAAAGGACTATTTGATGTCAAGTACCAAGCAAGCACTCAAGGAAAGCTGCCTCTCTGATTCCTCAGCATAAGCTAAGGGGCCAGCCAGGCTTTTGGGCCCAAGCCTCAGAGGTGCTAAGTAACTGTGAAACTCACTGAAACAGGATGAGTCAACAGTAACTTCCAGCCTGTAGCCTTTATTTCCAAAATAGCTGGTTGAGGGGATGTCGTCATTTTTCTCCCAGACACTTTTCGATTGTCGAAGAAAGCCATCATTCAGTGACATTCTCTAAATTTCCAGTTTTCAATGTAATTTTGGTTCTTTGAAAATGTATTTGACAAGACTCCTGTGCATGATTTATCTGAACTAAATAACAGGAAACGTACCTCATATTTAAAGGAAATCCTTCAACCCCTGTTGGGAAGTACTGACTGATGTCATAAGATGGATCAATACTTCTATTACCAGTACAGTCTGAAGTGATAAGCCATTTCCTTGTGGTTTTTTTTTTTACATTTCTCTTCTTTTTGAATACTATGGAGCTGTCACTTATTACTTATAGAAGCACTAGTTACAATATATATAGTTCCATTTTTGGTTTTCTTTTGCTCGCACACACATGCCAGGATAAACCAGGGAAAGCTTTTAAATTTTTTTTTTTTAAAGAGATTGCAGCACATATTTATTTCTTTTGACTTCTTAATTTAAAAGCATCAGGGATTTCACCACAAATCACCACTGTAACAAATCATTATGCTTAAATCCACTTTAGCCGTCATAGCGACTTATTCGTCCATTAATGGCTGACTGCAATGCATATGTATCCGGCACTTACAATTTCTGCTCACTTCTCTCTTTCAGTAACGACTTCATTCTGAACCTTTTCACAGTGTAGTGCTATTCAGAGTAAAAAACCTTTCCAATATTTGTCCAGCATTTGCTGCAGTCTATCATAACAGCATATGCAAACTATTGTGTTTTAAAAAGTTTATAGACACAAGTGGCCAAACTCTGTGCTTCCCAACAACAGTGAAGCTCTGTATCCTGAAATCCTTGTCGTTGCAGCAAGTATCTAAAATGCAGTGTATGTGTGGTATTATACCTATTGGTTTAATCATTTTGCTGAGACATGACAAGAAATCTAATGGTTCCTTTTATTTTTGTTTTCAGAAGCAAAACTTTTCTCTGTGAAAAAAGGAATTATCATGTTTATCAAGCTAAATCTGAATAATTGACAACATATTTTTCTGTTTGGCTGATTATTTTTTTTGTTTTGTCAAAAGTCTGTGGCACCTAAGACTGCTATAAGGCATGTGATACATGCTGACTGGGCAAAGAGTGTTTTTTCTTGATGTCCATCTAGGTGCTGTACTCAACACAGCATTCATTAAAGCTTATATGTCACCTACACTTTGCCATTCAGATTTCTATTTACTTTTGGCACTTAGCCCCCACCCTTCCACTTTAGACCCCTGCCACCTTTAATTATCTAACTCATCTATCAAAGGGCTGCACTTTCTATTTTTTTTAGCCAAATGCTTGCCCACAACTTCTCCCTGAAAGCATACTTATTGAAAACTAAGCCAGTATTTTACACAAACACCCCTGGCAGAGGATTTCCTTGGAGGTTGCTGCCCAAGCACTGGAGCAGCCGATCAGTCGGCTCTCCAGGGCTGGCTGCACTGACGTGAAGGTTTTCAAAGATGCACTAGAGCTGGACACTCAGATCCCAATTAAAGGGAATGTTTTGGGCATGTATTTGCTCTTTTTCTCCTTTGAAACTCCAGCCTAACTGATACATTTAACCCAAGTTCATTCTGAAGACCTGTGTACACACAAATAATGCCAATATATTTAGATGAGTTTATATAGATTTAGCTGGGTTTAATAAAGCCTTCAGGAAACAGTATTTATTTTTCTACATCCACATCCATCTACATCCAACCCCACCAGTGGAAGTGGTTACTTCCTCCTTTCTCCTCATTACTCCTGCATATCTGCCAGGGAAGCTGTGCCTGTCCCAGCTGAGATTTCATACTCCTGTGCCAAAAGGATTTTTCCTCTCCCCTCCTGTTAGTTGTTCCCTACCACCTTGTAGCTCCATCCCCACTGTATCCACCTATTGCCTGTGCCTCCTTGTCTGCCTTTCTTCCTACTTTGTCACCCCTCTGAAGTCTTTTCTCCTATAGCAAAAGTTATTGCTGTGAAGGAATAGGCTCTGGCATTTTCAACTGCACCATCTGCTATCTAGAGGGACTTTGGCAGGCTGGAGAAATGGGTCACCAGAAACCTCATGAAGACCAACACAGGGAAATGCTAAACCCTGCACCTGGGGAACAACAACCCCATACACCAGTATAGGCTATGAACCAACTGGTTAGAAAGCAGCTTTGCAGAGGAGGTCTTGGAAGTCCTGACGGGCAAGTTGACCATGAGCCAGCATTACACCTTCGTGGCAAAGGTCAACAATATCCTGGGTTGCATTAGGAAGAGCATCACCAGCAGGTCCAGGGAGGTGATCCTTCCTCTTTACTCAGCACTGGTGAGACTCTGGAGTGCTGTGTAAAGTGCTAGGCTCAACAGTACAAGAGAGATATGGGCATACTGGAGTGAGTTGGGCAAAGGGCCACTAAGGTGATGAAAGGACTGCAGCATCTCTCATATGAGGAGAGGAGAGAGCTGGGACTGTTCAGCCTGAAGAAGAGAAGGCTCAGGGTTGCATTATCAGTGTGTGTAAATATCTGCTGAGAGGGTATAAAGAAGATGGAGCCAGGCTTCTCTCAGCAGAGCCCAGTGAAGGACAAGGCAATGGGCGCAAATTACAATACGGATAATTCCCTTCAAACATAAGAGAAAACTTTCATACTGTGAGGGAGATCAAAGACTGGAACAGGCTGCCCAGAGACATTGTATAGTCTTGGAGATATTCAAAACCTGACTGGACATGGTCCTGTGAAACCTGCTGCACTTGACCTCAGCTTGAGCATGGGTTTAGACTAGAGGATTTCCACAAGTGCCTTCCAATCCCAATGATTATGAAATTCTATGCTATCTTCTCTGTGATTTAGACACATTAGTCACAATCTTCATGCCTTTCTCAGTTCAAACTTCTAGTTTTACACAGAACACAAGCAAAGGATCACATGCCTCATATCTTGTCTTAATGATGTGTGAGGTTTTTTAGGGTTTTTCTGTTCTGTTTCTGTTCTGTTGTTTGTTTCCTAAGAGAAGGGAAGATTTTCTGTACTTTTCCCTCTTTTGGGTCATCTTCCCCTCAAGTTGGAAGAGACCCATAAGGATCACTGAGTCTAACTCCCTGCTTGTTGCAGGATGGCCTAAAACTAAACCATATGACTAAGGAGTTCTAATAAATTGTTAGGAGGCAAAGGACAAGCTGATAGAGGTTGGAATTGTTGCTTGCACATATAGCCATTAACAACAATTAATCAAGGGTTATGCTTCAGTGGGACAAAAGTCACAGTACTTCCACAACCAGCATATAAGTGCTCTAGGCAAACACCAAAATGGGAAGACTTTTCCAACAGTCACCCAAAGAAGAGAGGAAATGCCATTCTGAGACCTCTCCCATAGCTCTGTGCTTAGAAGTCACATCTGTTCACAAAAGCACTTCAAGCACCACCAGTCTTTTGTGATGCTGAGAAGACTTTGCGTGCAATGGGTAGTTTTTATGATGTAAGAAAGAATATTGTGGGCACCAACAGACAATGGGTCACCAGGACATCTGAGTTTGGGACAGTAGTCGGGGTTGTCTCCCCACATCTGGCTTTCCTCTATCATGGCATGAAAGTCAGAGCTACTTGTAAATCAGTGTCTCTTTATGCTGTAAGCTTGAAGGTTTCAGAAGACAACTGACAAGCAGAAGTGGGATGGGTAACTAGGTGTTGGTAACCTTGACAACTGAGAAACCTGGCTATGTAAGGAGGGCTGAAGTCATTATCCAAAGGAAGCCAGTAGCTAAGCAAGGTGAACAAGCCCATTAATGCCTCACTACTTAATTTAATTGAGTCAAAGGGATCTTCTGCAGGCTGTGGTCACCTCTACCAACAGCCCGTTTCCATAGCACATAGAAAGGTTTCCCTCTTGAGGGGTTTCTGTTTGTTCCCTGGCAGGTGGGCAGGTGGTCAAGAGCCTTTACTGAAGTTCACTGAGAAGGAGAAAGGGAACAGGAAGACTAAGAGAAGCCCTGAAGAGTCTCATACATAACTGCCCATGCCTAGGGGTACAGCTTTGTGCATTGTGCCCGTATGCACAGGCTGTGCAATGTTCTGTTGTTCATTTGGTGTGTCAGGTCTAGCAGAAAGCTGCTCTGGATCACAGAACCATTGTGTAGGTCTCTTGGTTGGGAGGAGCTGGGAAGGGAGAAACTGGAAGGGATGGCTGAATACAGGTTATGTTGCAGGCAGTGTGAGCAATGTTATTTCTCTCTTTCACATTCAAAATCTTATTTCTCTCACTAGCAAGTCTTTACTTCTCCATCTCCTGGATGGAGTAAAACCACATTTGTTACCTATCTCTGAACAAGTGTGGTCTCGATGGGAAACTGATTCATTCAGGGCATTCTTCCCATGGGGACAGCTAATCTGTGCAGAAGCCAGGGTGGTCTTGGGAGGGGTCTGTCACACAGCCTGGATTGTAGGTTTGAGGCATACGCTATACATTTACCATTGCATCATGGTATTATTCATACAAGGTGGTAATCCTCCTCAGAGTATAATTATGCACAGACTGCTGAGCTCCCAAAATGTAATTACCGCTCTATGGGGCTGGGTTATGTTCACAGCCTGAGTCAGGGCATGACTCTCCCTTTCGGGGCCTGAGTGCCCCATACTCTGCCAAGATTTTTTTTCGCCTGGTCCTTCTTGACAGGTAAATAGGGGGAGTGAAAAATAAGCATTTTCTTGACACAGACATCAGCTGTACCAAGACGACCGTGGAATGGATCTGAACAATATGATCTACTGCCCCTTACAGGCTTGATAAGCTGCAAAAAATGTGCCATAGCTTGAAATGCAGAAAAAGACACCCACATAGATTTCACTGGGCTCATTGAGTTGAGAAACGGGGTTTGGGCTTTTCCAGGGACTTCAGACAACTTTCACTTTCCAGATTATGGGATATAAGGCACCAACTGTAGGGACAAAGAACATTATAAAAGCTGTCGTTAAATCTCATGGGGGCAATCTATATGCTTTCTGAAAGAGAACAGGGACTCTCATTGGCTGTTTGGTTGTAACTTTCTCCCTCCTGCTGCTTATCTCTGCTCCTGAACCCTGCCCATGCTACTTAGCTACTGAAGGAGGGGTATCTGCCAAGTTTCCAAAAAGACACAGGTAATTCTGAAGGGTTTTTTTTCCAATATATTCTAATAATTTTTCCCCCTGCGCACACACCATTCTTGGCTGTGGGCCAGGAAAATCCAGAGTGTTTCCAGGGAGATTTGAGCTCTGCTAAGTGCCATATATTACAGTCGGCTCAAAGAGAATAAATCCAATATTTTTATGGAACAGTTTAGATACAGGAACAGGCAAATTGCCACGCTAACACATTCCCTGTCTCCGAAGGGAGGCAAGTAAAATATTCGCTCAGCCTTTGATGAGCTTCCTGTCCTCCATCATCGTAAAAACCTTCCAGTCAAGAAAATCTGCATGGTGCTGGGTCTTTGCTGCTCACCTCTGCTGCTTCTCAGCAGGGAAGATCAGGCTGTGCTGGATGCATCCAGGGCTGTCCTCAGGCCATCTTCCCCGAGCAGAGCAGCCAAATGACTTACCAGCTGCTTGACTGCTTTGGAGATGCAGATTCATGATACCATTAGCCTTATAGAGGAGATGAGAGGAAACCTCAGGTAGGGCTGAGCTGAGGAAGGCACCTACTTCTTGTTACTCAGATTGATTACTTGAGATGATACAGAGAGCCTCCCTTGCTTTAGGGGAGACAACTGCTTTGGCAACAATTAGGGCACGAGGTTTTGCCCTGCTGCAAGACTGTTACAGATCAACATCTCATTAACACAAAGTTGGACTTTTGAATTTCACCTAGACTGGGAGACAAATGATGCCTGCATATTAAAAATCCTACCTTTTTTCTTCATATTCCTATTCTTTTGCTTTGTCTTACAACATATTACAAGCTCTATGGTGAAAGATCTCTTTTGGTAGTCAAGGTGTGATTTACAGAACCGAATCTCTGAATATGGAAGCATTTCACAGCCATTTTCAAGGTTAACAATTAAAAGAATGGTTAATTCCACATGAAAAAAAAGAGCAGTATTTGATCCTCAGGGAGTTACACTCAGCTGGTAACCACACAGTGGCTTAATACAAAACGCATCAACTGCTCCCTGCTATTTTTAGCATAGCCAATAAAGCTTTAATGCACTATTACATGCTTCAGCCACAGGGTAAACTCTGTTGTCACACATTTTTTATAACCGGAGGTCTGCTCATCCCTTCCATTGGATTGATGAGGTCTTTTTTTCCTGCTTCTGCTCCTGCCGAAGTAAGGCAGTGTAGATCAATTAACAGGGCAGGAAGAGGCCTCTGTGCTGCTCCATGTGTTCCTCTGCCTCCATCTGGGTGACAGGCAGATGTCCTGCTAACATCAGAGAGACTCAAGGTGGCTTGGAAGGAAGGCTACCCTTGCCATTACTTAAGAGGTATCAGGATTTGCAAGCCCCAAACAATAAGAATTGTTTTTATTGGCGAGAGGGAGGTGTATCAAATATTCTTCGTATTTTACTGTGTGCCTGGGTGCATGAGAAACTCATAGTCTTCTTTATCGTTCCGAAAGAAGATTTTCCAGAAGGTGATAAGCTCAGCAAATGATGAGCTATGGGTGGTGTTGAGGCTGCTGGCTCACCTGATGGAACGCTTCTACTGTGTTACGTGCCTGCAGACTCCCCATCACAGAGCAGACAAGACTGGTCTTCAAGGCCCCCTCCAAGAGGTCAACATGGACGTGGTCTCCAGGCCTTGCACAGTTCTCCTCCTGCAACCACCATTCCTCCAACCTCCCCTGGACAACTGAGGCCAATCTGTGGGCAGGGCAATTTTCTGCTGTTGCATTCTGTATATAAAGACTGTTGTTAAAATGAAATAGCACTTGAAATGGAAAATTTTCAGGTCTTGTTTTTTAAAAGTTTACAAAGCTCCAACCTTAAAAATTTCTTTTTTTTTTTTTTTTTTTGGTTATTGCTCCAGAAATATCTTTTTAGCAGTCCTGACAGCTTTCAGAAATAAAAGAGCCTTCCAAGAGAATTTTAAAGAGTTTTTCAAAAACACTTTTGCCTTTGTATTTGAGAGAGGCTTTGGCAGTGCTGTAAAACAGCAGTGCTTCTCTTTGCTCCCTCTTCTCTTTGTCAATCATCTGAATTTACACTGCATTTAGAGTTTGTCACATAAAGTACTGGAGACCTTAAAATCATTCCTTCCAAACCAGTAATTTTTGTATGGAAAATCTTGTGAGGCCATGTGAAACTGAATCAAACAAATGAATAGCTCAGAGAATGATGAAATTCTGAATGTAAATATGTTAAAGAGCAAACATTTTCTCTACTCTTCCTTCTAACCAGAGATTTTTTTTTTCTTCTACTAAAAAGAACACAACTGGTAGGCGCTGCTGAAAGAAACTGCAGATAAGGTAACTGCACATGTTTTTTTCCAAAATAGACTTTTGCTGCAAAGAATTTGATTGAAACTTCCATGTGAAAGCAAGAAAAGAATTCCTGATTGACTTTTGGTTGGAGACAACGTAAATGAGAAGGAACTCCACCAATTCATTAGGAATGCACCAAGGTCAGCATTACGTGTGTAAGAGGAGGCCAAAAGAGGCAATGTAATCAATTGCACTCAGTGATGCAAGTGATGTATTAGTAATTTGCAATATATTGAACTAAAAGGCAATCTTACAGCCCAGTAAGGAAAACATACCACTTCCAGGACTGAGTCAGTCCTTCCTTTTTTGCTTAACTCCCTGTAAGTGTGGTTCATTTCTGTCAAAACCATAGAAAACAGAAGTGTGATTTAGGTAGTCAAGCACATCTCTAATGTGACTTCATATCTATCATAAAGTAAAGCTAAACTTCCTGCCTTTGTTCATCTGTGTAGTCTTTATTTAGTATACGTTTAGCAGCACTTGAAAGCCATTTAGCACATAAAATATTTCATGGAGTATACGCAGTTTCTCACAGCATAAACAGTAGGTGAACTGGGTCTGTAAAGCATAGGTATTCAAGTGATTTCATGGAAAGTGTAGTAACTATGAATGCACATGCTGACACCAGTAAACACATCAATATTTATATTTTAGTGTTTATATATATATTCACACAATTTTTAATAGTGTTTTGTGTTAGTGTATTGGTTTATTGAATATACAGCTTCTATGCATAATTAAAAAGCACATTTTAAATACATTAAAAACATTTTTCACATTCTGTTTCTAACTAGTAAGACAAAATTAGAATATCATGTCAAAAGATGTATATAGCCAAACATAAAAAAAAAATGTAGTGGTTAATTTGACCAGAATTTCCTTTACTGCACACTTAGCGTAAGGAAACTGGAAATGTATTCAGAGATACACACTGGAGTGGGATTCATCTGATTAATGTAAATGCTCATATTTGTGCTAGGAGTTTATACTCCCTTTCCTGTAGATGGAAAGAAATGGGCATTTCTAGGATGCGATTAATCCTCTTAAAGATAGACATCTGAAAAATAGACATCTAGGGTAGTTCAGATTGACTTTATCCTAGAAATACTTATTTCTGTGACTTAACAGCAGAGGGAATTTACCTCAAACATAAATATTGGTTAGGTAAGATTACTCTCACCCTTTAAAATCTTGTCTGTTGATGAAGAACAGAACGGATGAAATTCTGCCTCCCTTGAAGGCAACAGTAAAAATTCTTTTAATTTTACTAAAGCCAACATTTCACCCAAAATTAATAAATCATCATTAGCAAACCCTTAATGACTGCTAGTTATTCCTACTGCTCACCTTAGCTAAAGGAAAAAATATTCTTTGTATTTTCTCTAAATCATTTTTCAGGATCAGCACAAGTATTCTCATTATTACTGAGCTCTCTCTCGTTTTGATGTTCTTCAGGAGAAACTTCCTGAAGCCTGATGACTTTCTGCTACCATGCTTAAAGAGTCACCAAAACAAGGAATCCAGGCTCACACCATTTGTCTGGGGGGCGGGGGGAAGAAGATTTGCAAACCCAATAATGTTATTCTAGCATCTCTACTGAAGCCCGTACTCTTGTGTAGGTTACTGTCAGTTTATTAGATGTCTGAAGAAAGTACTGCAATGCAGGACTAAATGCAGCTTTTCTGGGACATTGCCTCTGGACTCCAGACCAAGATGTGCAGGATGGCTTGGGTCCTCACTTCTGTAGAGCTGGCTGGCCTCATTCAACTGCCTCACTACATAGCATTCAACCCTGTGTCTCCTCCAAGACCTTTACTTCCCATCGACTTAAATATTACTCTTAGGGGCTCTTTCAACTAATAATGTGAGGAATGCATTGCAGCCCAACAGACAAGTAGTTTTTGGCATGAACCTGAGTTGCATATCCAGACATGGCTGAGATAGATAGCCAAACACAGAGCAGTCTCAGCCATAGTGCCTGGTAGGAGGAGTTCCTGGATGGAGCTATTCCCAGAACCGTACTAAGGGTTTGTTTTGGACAGAGATTTAAATAAAAGGCTGGAAATGAACAAACTTCCCTGCACTGTGAGCAATTAGAAGGCCAGAACCCAGAATTAAACTGTGCAATGAGGATTCTTGGCAACGTAGAGTCACTGTTAGGTTTGGCACTCCCGTTATGTGAAATTATTTTTTGGTGTGTTCCTTGAGTTCATTTTCATTAGCTTGGGGTTTTACCTTAAAGTCAGCTGATATGGGTATCTATTAGAAAGTACCAACTTAGGTGCTGATTAGTGGCAGCTGTGGTAGCTGAGAAAATGAGCTGAGAAAACCTTTTAGCAGGGACCCCAAATTCTATCACCATATTACAGTCAGTATAGTTGAAACACAGCAAATACGATTTCCTTTGTTGTGTGTAGATACTACACTGGAGCCTCTTCGCACACAAATTTTCATGCTGTGCAAAGCATCAAGATAACACAACACACAGAGAAAAAAAATTGGTCTTAAATTCTCTTCTTGAGTGGCACACGACTGCTATCTTGTCTCCACTGGCTACACAAGGTAATTCTGATCTTAAACGCCTTTTCCAACCAAAACGATTCTATAATTCTATGTGGTTGTACAATGATTAGTTCATAGGTAGATGCCTGTGCTGTTGGCATCTTTATTTATTCAAATGCATGCAACTCTGTTTCCTTTTCCAGGTCATGCTTAAAATCTATGTATTTTTTAATATTCTGTATATAAAATATCACCTGTTAACAGCATCTTACATTAATTAGTTGATGGATGGACACTGTTGTCTCTGTGTGCTGTGTGAAACTGCACGGTGGTTGCGGAAGATCAGAAGTGAACTCTGCAGATGAGCTGAGGAAACCAACAGCAGTGCAGCAGCATGGAGGGAGGGTTTTGTTCTCATGCAGTTCCTGAAGTTGCAGTAAGTAATACCTAAAGTAAGGTATTTTAAAATAAGTGAATTTTGGATTTGGTTATTTTTCAGTTAGAAATGTGGAAGGAAACCAAAGCGTGTGTTGTGATAGAACTGTTTTATAATAAAAGCCTTGTAAATGTGTTGCCTTGGAAGAAAATCAGGGGGGTCCAATAAAACATATGTTATCATGCCAATGTGACCACCACTGTGCCATACCTGTATGTCATTGTGTACATGGTGAACATTTCAGGTAGCCTTTTGGGCCGTCTGGGGCAGTTTTGCCGTGCTGGAAAATACCTCGATGATCACTGGTGATCAGCTAGAATAGCACAGAAAAAAGGGAAGCTCAGCCCTGCTGTTGCATGTCTCTGCAGGGTTCGTTCTTTTCCTTGCAGAGCCCTACTAAACAGAAAGTGATGCAGGATTTGTAGGGAGAGGTGCTACCTTTTATTAAATGTATGGATGTAGGTATCAGTTTTGTCTGTTTTTAAGTCACAGCGTCCCTGTCGTAAATGACAAATTTCAGTATCCTACTTATTGCAGCACGTGTAAATTGTTCTTGTGAAAATAATCTTTTTCCCAACAAACCTTGCCCCACTTACCATTTTAGACCACCACTAATCAACAAGAGGTAAAAGCAAATACCTTTTAGCAAGAATGTTTTTTCAAACAACCTCAGACTTGATATTAGCTGTGTTACCTGCTCCAGTAGTGAGAAATCTTAAACATTACTTCCAAGGAGCCTGTTGAGCACTGGGAACAGGCAGCGGTGAACTGGTTACCAACCCTCCTGTTTCCAGTGCACAGACTGAAAACTGTTCTTAGAGAAGCAAACTGAGCAAATCGCCGGGAAAGTGAGACACAAAAGGCACCACCAAGACAAAATAATTTGAGCGCTTCCCAGTATGGAGTATTAGTGCTACCATTAGTCAGCACTCATTGCTATTAATTATCACCGGTCTTAAAATGGATCCCCGAACAATGTCCCATTAAATGATTTTTCTGATTAGGCACATCCCGATTAAGTAGAGTGCACTGTACGGTACTTGAAAAACTGCACCATTTATATACAAATCGAATACAAATAGAGTACTTATCTGATCCCCATTTAGAAACCATTTGCTGACATCAGAATATTCTCTTATTGGCACTCTATAGTGATTATAGAAGAAAAAAAGAGAATGATCTGATTGGGGTAATAAAGATGAGACAAAGGGAATTGTGGTTTTATTTCTCCTGTCACCTGCCATGGAACAGGATAATTTGCAAGGAGTCAGTGTTCAGAGAGCCCTGGGTGGCTGTTTCAGCTGATGAAACAAAGAATGAAATCGCTAGATAATCACTCTGAGAGATGAGCTCGTGGTGCAGAACACTAGAATTTTTACTTTCAATTCTTCAGTTTCAGATGTTTAGTAACATTTTATCAGAACCTTGCGAGTAAGTTAAAGACACTTCTTAAAATGTTTGTCATAGCTTTATACTGCTTTTCTAGCAGGTGCTTTTTAAATGCCTGTAACAGCTAACCTGCTATTATTTTCATAATGTATTAATAATGGCTATATATAATAGGAGGTAATAGGCTTTTCTCCTAAAAGAGCTGAAATTGATGCATAGTATCAGTCTCTGCATGCAAAGAACGCGCAGGCAACAAGAATAACATTTTTTCCCAGAAAAATTTTTGGTGACGTAATCCAGATTTTACAAGAAACTATTTACAGGAGCTTTTTAACTTCACACTTCATGTAATGAGTGTGAAATTTACTTACCTTTTTGAATACAGATTCAGCTGGGTACTTTACCACTTGATTTATTTACTCAAAGAAGTCCCGAAGATATTGATCTGTGGTTAATTACATCAATGAAGAAATAATTAGAATGGAAGTTGCCCAACTTCCTAGACCCCTACATATATCCTGTACTGATCACCATTCAGAGTACTGTTTCATTCTTCAAGCTCTTGTATTGCTGCGCAACCTCTAATGTTAATGCTTTGTTGTTGTTTTCCTTTCTTTGGGGAAATCATGTAACAGACATTTTTTAGGTAATCTCGGCAGTCGACCATAGTTTTGGAAAGATGGCAATGCCACAGTTTTGTGCAGAGGTATCACTGTTTGACACAGACTGCACCAAACCCAACACGAAACCTATAAACATTTGTGTGAGTTCTAGTCAGCAGATTTTCTTCTGGAATGTGCTGGCTTGGGGTCTGTCTGAGCAAAAAGCAATGCTGCTTTATCTGAGTGTTTGAGACCTGAAAGTACAGATGGAGCGGAAATTCAGTACACGACTGGCCTTCAGCATTTTCTAGGGGGAGAATATCTGCACATATGCAAAATCTAGAGTTTTAGTAAATCATCTGCAAGGTGCTGGTGCCTGTGTTTTCAAAAGTGACAGACTGAGGACATGGCTGTGTTTGGGCTCTCAGAGTGATATTTAACATACATGGGAAACAAGGACAAGAGCCCTTCCTTTTTTAGCCCTGAGCTAGGTTCCTCTTTGGCTTGTCCGAGTCAAAAGATGGAAATAAATACAGTGATATCTTTCAACCTTCCATTCATCCATTTCTTTAGCTGCCTTTTCACACTGCACTCCATGGCTGTCTATTCACCGAGTGCCTTAGAGGAGAAGAGCCTTGCACAACCTAGAACTGAGTCCTTTAAATGTCACTTATTGGAACTTCCAATTGCAGACCAAGTCTGTGCCTCAAAATCATTTCTTGTTCATACCTTTGCCATTCCAGTGACTTCAGGAAGATATTTTATGGGTAAGGAAATGTGAGCAGAATTTGTAAGAGGCAGAAATGATACAAACTTTACAAATCAAGATATACTCTGAAAACTTTCCAGTCCAGATTCAGATGGCTCAAAAAATCATTAGGATGTTTATCTAAATCTTCCTAGCCCATCAAAGCTTCTGAGGTATAGCCATCACTTCTTGAAAACACCCTATCAGAACTAAAAAACACAGGGCCGGACTCTGCCCCTACAGTGTGAAATACATGGTGCAGACAATGAATTTGTCACGGTGTAAAACTAGAGAAATTTAAGACATTGATACAGCACTAACCTAGCATACTAAAAGTTATATGCAAAGTATCTCTAATTTGACTTACAGTTGCTATGGTGATGTACGCTATATGCTTGGCTGGAGTAAAGTGGTATAACAGAATAAAGACTGCAATACAGAGTGGTGGTGTACCAGTGCACACAAACTTGGAAATGTTTTTAAAACTGGAAACAATACAAAGAAATATCAAGCCATGGTAATGTCTATGTGCAGAACCTTCTTGTATTGTTCTACCCAAAACATCTCAGTACTCATATGCATTGCTGTAAATTAATCTATCTATATTAAATCATTTTACTGGTCTTGGTTTCTAATGTCATTATTAATAGCAGATCTTAAAATACATTTGCTTATTCCTTGAACTTGAACAGCCTATCAAAAATATGAGAACTTCAATAGGACCCTGTGGGAGTTCAGATATCACTGAAATTCATGTTCCACCTCTGCAAGAACCACTCAATACTAGTTATTATGGTGTTTGACTGGTGTGAAACTGAGCTAATAGCCATGACCTGGGTTTGATGTAAATATCTTTGAAATTCGCTATGGATTCTAAAAAGAACAGTTTAAGACAAGCTAAAGTACATTAGGAGAGCTCCAAAATAGAAGGAAACCAGTCTGACAGAACAATTATCTCAGCCTTATTCCAACACTGTGATTTTAAAACCAGCAATGGCCCAAATCTATTTTTTCCCCCAGAAGCTATCGTTATTTATCAAGCATGTTCTGTGAACCATTTCTAAGATCAGACTAGTAAACAATAAAAAAGTTTTCATTCTTAGGTAGCAGAGAGTAGAACAACAGATGTCCTACAGTTCAGCTTTCTGACAAAAAAAACCCAACAAACCAATATTTCTTTTAAGACTGCTAAGTTTTCATTAGCTATTTATTTAATCAGTTCTTATTTTTATTTTCTGCTGCAGGGGAAAATCCGCTGAGAAATAAAGAAGACTGGGAAATGTAAAACTTTAATACTGATGCATTGCCACAAATATATATTCTGAGTATTCTTTTAATTATTTTATAAAATCAACACATCATGTGTGATATACCCCTCTCTCTTCCACTTGCTTCTCTTCTAAGTAATAAAAGCAGTTGTTTCTCTTACAGTAAGTTGCTATTCTCTGTGGTCTGCCTTAGAGAGCAATATTTATTGGTATATATTGGTGTCACAGAAAAATATGGAAACTGCAGTGCGCAGTGTGCAGTTCACTAGAAAAAGTGGGAAGTGCCCCTTAGTTATTGAAAATAAAAATAGATCTAACAGAAAGGATGCTTTTATTAACTCTACACTTCTAACAAAGCACATCTTAGATTTCCTGGCAAGGCTGCACACCACCCATGATCTTGTTCAATTCAAAAAGAAATCCTGGTACTTTGTAGGTTAGCGTCTGGTGGTATGGCTTCTTATGTGTCTGCTTTGATATCTTAGAATTGCTGAGGCTGGAAGGCACTTCTGGAGATCTTCTAGTCCAAGCCCCGATCAAGCAGGGTCAGCTAGAGCTGATTACCCAGGGCTATACCCAGTTAGAGTTTGAATATTTCCAGGGATGGACACTCCACTGCCTCTCTGGGCAACATGCTCCGGTGTGTGACTGATCTCTTTTAAAGTAAACCATCTTTTTCTTATGTTTAAGTCCTATTGCCTCTATTTAGTATCTAAGTAAAACCTGAATAAAATGCCTGCTAATATTTATTATTAGGTACAGTCACAGAACAATAACAAATGATACAGAAATACATAAGAGGAGATTTACTGCTTGGTGAAAAGCTATTATACAGCTAATGTAAAGATTTAAAAAAATCACTTAAACAGGGAATTCAAAGTGTGCTGCATGTTTTCTTTTTCGCTATCCATAAAGTAGAATGCCTGCCTTTTTCATTCCTGTTCACCACTCATGAAGAATTGAAAATACCAATAAATGTCATGGAAACAACTGTGAGATCTCCATGGTGATACTGGTTGTGTCTACACTAACTATTTTGTACCCTTCAGACTGTGTGCTGAGGCTGCACACCTTTGTCCCAGCTTGGCACTGACCCAAGGCAACTTTGGCATGAACCATCTCTGGGTCCTCTGGGAGGAAAACTGGGTTTGCAGAACCATGAGGTGCTCCATTAACCCTCTTACTCAGATTACAATTGGGACTCCGATGAATCCCTTTCTGCCCGTGGAGCTTTTTGCCCCACAGTTTCACCACAGCCATTGAAACCTATGTTGCAAGACAAAGCTAAGTAATAAGCTTCTTGTCTAATGGCTCTCAGCAGCCATGATTACAAGGAATTCAAGTGTGTCCCTCTTGCTGGAACAAGAGCCTGAATTATGATTTCCCTTTCTCTGTATTCACACCAGAAAAAGAAGGGTCTTCATTACACAGACCCTGTTTGCAGGGCTGATGGCTCCTGAAATGTCTGTAATGAGTGATGTGCCGATACAACACAGGCTGAAAGGTATTTAATAAACTATTCAACCAGCAGCAAACCATATCAATGGATCATCAAGACAAGAGTTAATAGCGCACGGAGTCAAAAGGCACTCTGAAATTTCATTCCCTCATTGCAGCTTGAGCTACAAGCACATAATACAGGACCAGTTGTATTTTAAAAATTGATTCAGCCACGTCGCCAAATTTCCAAGGGGCAATTAGGAGGACCCTGAGCCAGAAATACTTGTGGAAGTCATTCAGGAAAGTTATAAAGGAAGACAACTATTAAAAATGAGAGAACTTGGAACTTGTTTCTCCCATTGTCTCCTTCCCAGATGCTTATAAGACAACACTAAAGCTCTAATAACCTTTAGTATCTTTTTTTCACTCATACGTCCTCAGACAAGGAGGAATTCCATCAAAATCGGTAATATCTCTCTGGCACAAAACTGGTATAGGTACCAGCAGGTGCAGCCCACCTCCTGTCTTACTTTACCCTGAGATCATTTTAGACTTAACAGTTATACTTTGGTACTGATTATTCTGTCCTAAAAGTGCTAAGTGAGAAATGACCTTCTGGCTAGAGACAGGTCCTGTCTTAGGGCACTTGTCCTAAGAACATGGGACTGGAAGGACTCTCTTTAATGACAGTCCCTGGATCACCACTGGCCACGCAATAGATAGTGCCTTCATAAAGTAATCATCTAGCTCTGTCCTAGGAATTACTTGGCTCGCTTATTCCTTCAGCTCCAGTTGGAAGCTTATTCTAGAACATCACTGCCCTAGCGGTAGGAGACTTATGATTTCCAGTCTAAACTTACTCAGAGCCAGTTACTGTGCTTAAAGAGCTTTCCTTCCTCCCAAGGGAAATCTTATTCAGTGATCTGTGTTCCCTTATTTACTCAGATCCTATACAGAGAAGGAAATCATCTCTCTTCCAAGCCTTCCATTGGTTGGCTTAAATCGAGATCTTTCTGTTACGTCTTCTTTGCCTTCTTTTATCAATCTCATTATAAATTACTGAAACTACAAGGCATAAATACTAACAATCAGGATTTGATAGTTTCTTTAAAGCAGAATTTGGATGTATCGGGCAGTGCCTAGGACCTACTATATGAGAAGCCAGACTCACTGTGATTTCCTCTAACGGATGAAGAGAACTCCTGGACATTTTTAAATACATCTGTACATTTTTTTTAGTGGCAAATTGTTACTGGAATGCAGCCTGATCCAGCTGCTTCAGTGTACATGAATACATTACTGTCTCAGGCTTGAGAACAAGAAAACCTCTCAGATGGTGAAACTACCTGCTATAGCAGGTAAAAAAATGTATATCTATAGGGGATAGTCTCAAAAAATATATCAGTCAGCTTTAATTTAAAGGCTGGAGATGCGTGCCGTTGCCAAATGTGAGGGGTCCACCCTGAAGGAATACTGAGGGGAAAATCCTGTAAGGAGACAAGTACATAATTTAAGGGAAAATCCCATGCCAAGGAGAAAATCCTGTAAGGAGGCAGGCCCACAACCATGGGAGTTAAGAGAAATCACTTAATTAAAAAAAAACAAAAATGAAGAGATACTCCCATTCCACAAACCGCCACTGCTCCACTTGACGTTGTAAGGTTTTTGCCCCTGTACCAGACATGAAATGAAACCTTTCTTTTTTTACTTTACTGAGGAAGGAGATGGTTTATTTTTTTTTAAATACAGAGTGGGAAACTCAGACAGATTGTTTGCAAATTGATGGGCATGAGGTTTTTTTTGTTTCCCAGGGAAGAAACTCCAAACTGCTTTATACCACTGCCCAGTTTGTTGATACCTAGTGCAAAAAGCAGGGTCACTCCTGGAGAGTGTCACACAGCTCTGTACCCACACGACTTCCGTGGGAATTGTGAACACTGATGAGATCACACAGAAAGGCATTACATACTTTTCCCTGCTCATGAGTTTCTGGGCTGTTTTGTTTTGTACTGTTCTGCTTTTACGTTCTTTTAATAAATCCCAAGGCCTTTCATCACTAATGCAGCACTAGACAAAACAAGCGGGAAGGATTATAAGAAATTTGATCAACAGCAACAAAAAGCCAATTTAACTGGGGAGTTGCTGCTCTGCTTGTGATGTTTTAACTTTTGTGACAGGCAGAGGCTTAGTTTACACTAGGATTTCCTGCATGATTTGCAAAACAGGAGAGAAACCCCTCACATCCATTCTGATAGATCACCCCCTTCATCCATCAGTGCTGACAGCGCTAATCTGTAAAGAATTAGTGACCTAGAAGTTCAAGTCAGCTATTCCCTTCATCTGGCTATAACACTATTCATAGAAACTGCATATTAAAGGTACCAATAAATGTCAGTGTGCAATGCGAACAAAAAAGATTGATTGTACGTTTTTGCATGAGAAAGTGTTTTAGAACAAAAAGCCCGATTATCAAATCATCGGCACAAAAATAGGAATGCAGATGATGGAGCCTTCTGTGAAGAACTTGATTTTTGCTAGCTAAATTGTTTCTGTTCTCCTTTCAAATGGCACAGTTCGATCAGATTTAGCTGGCAGAACTTGCATCACACCGTAGATGGTGTCTACCTACAAGTCATCTTGCAGTTTCATGTGAGACACCTGATTCCTTGACGGACTGAAAGCACAGCTAGCGCAGAGCTGGGGAGGATCAGCTATGTCCAATTCATAAATGAATTGGTTTATCAGCACAGCATAGACTAAGGAAGTCACACTGACTTTGGAGTCCCAAAACACCTGTGATTGGCTCCTTTCTGATTGAACTTGGGAATATCTGCTGCCTCCAGCTGACCATTTCAAAGGATCCTAACTGATGTAGCTGTTGAAGCCATGAGCTGGAATTGATGTGCACAGCACAGAGACAAGGCATATAAATCTTCAGTCCTTCCATGAAGAACAGCAGCATATTTTCTCAGCAGGAAAATATATGAGGTACGGTTACTGTACTGCTACAGTGAGATCAGAAATACAAGTTTTACTGCTTCTCCCCTCCATGGCTGCAAAACACACAGACTGAAGAAAAGAAATTGTTCAAGCAACAAGAAGGTCAATAGTTCCTGACATTTTTTTGTCCTTCCATAGTGTGAGTTACAATAAAACAATGAGGCTGCTGACTAGACTTCACAGTCATCCAACACTTTTTCCAATAAATTAGTTGACTAATAAAACTGAGAGCAAGAGGGAAAATACTTGCAGGTAGCAGTAACTAGGGAATGCAGCATGCCAGTTCTCCTTTTCTCATCTCTGAAGCATCCTTTTAGGCTCCTGAGGACATTTTCTGTCAAAAGTTATACTGAACAGAATGGGTTTGACATTTATGGGAGGTCAGTGCAGGCCTGTCCAACAGATAACTCTTCAAAACCCTGTCTGGACTAGAGTTAGGAGAAATTGTTCCTGAATGCAATTTAGATGTCAGTTTAAAGAGTTCATAACCTGACAAGGATAAATGCTCCGCAGTGGCATACAGCTCCTGCAATGCTGGACAGCTGGTCATGCCAATTTTTTTTGGAGTAGCTATAGAAAAGTACTCAAGCATGTCTCTCATACTGAAGTATGCCCGGGGTTGCAGGATCTGGCCACATCTTGTCACAGCACCAGATTGTCACAGCACCAAATTGCCACCCAGGTTCCTTGGTGGAAGCGAATTGATTCAGGCTCTTGTGGAAGAGTCACTCAGGACTTCTGCTCTGAACTGCCTTCTTGTTGCCTCCAGTAATACCTTGATATGATGTCTTGAATTACCATAAGATTTTGGCTATCTGGAAGATCGTAACACTTGTGTGCTCATTTTCAGTCTTCTGCCAATGATAAAGCATTATTTCATGGTGGAATAGGAAGATTGCTGAAAAATAAGTGTCAAAAGAGTGCTGAAAATGAGCTTGAGAACAGCAGATACATTTCACAGGAAGAGAGGCTGTGTGGGTTGGAGGTCCTTGAAAGACAGGAGAGAGATCTTAGATTATATTCAACAGGCTTGTCATATTTCCCTTTTGATAAAAGATACATCACAGGTCCCAGAAAACTTGGTTTTAAAGGCAATAGGACAAGCCTTTCCCTTCACCACAAATCCCAACTCAGGACAAGGTAGAGGATGGGAAATCATTATCTATTGAGAGAAAATGATGTGACCAGCATATCCCAAGGCAATGCTCACATATCAAAAGAAGAGAAGTCTTTTATGTGTTCACATATTGACAGTTGCAGGAAGGAGAGGCTCAGAGCAGACGGTGTCACAGAGCAGCACTTTTCTGCAATGCCTCTTGAGTGTGC
>VYZM01016412.1:15931-129736 GCA_013398915.1 Dromas ardeola | reverse complement strand
TGTGCACCTAGGTAGCTTAGGCTCGAAGGAAAAGAAGATGGCTGCGTGCCTGGGAACAACAAAGGGCAGAAAAAAGCCTCTTCTCTCTTAGCAATTAATCTACAGTTTAATTTATGCCTTATTCCTGCAATAACTTCTAAAACTCTTTTAAAATATATGGTGGAAATTGGCATGAGATGGCAGAAAGAAATGCAACAGAATATTGTTTTAATATTTAACCCCAAATTAGTCCCACAAGAATGACTGTGCTTTGTCAGCTCAACCTAGAAAGGTTATTTGTGAACATGAAGATTTAAACTTTAGCAATAAATATATTTGTGTGTACACAAATGCATACACATACATAACAGTACCCAAAACACAGCTCCTGTTTCACAGCCCAACAGTCTGGTATTGGCAGCAATGATTTTATTTATCATCATTTTGAAATTAGGGGTTGAAGAATGAAATTTACATTTTCTTAATTAGGTCCCATATGAACAGCAAGTATACAGACATTCTTTTAAGCATTGGTCTTTTAAGCTCTAGTCAGTAAGTAGGGGTTAATTTTATTGGATTTTAAGGCAACTTCAAAAATCTTTTGGATAAAAAAGGTATATGGAAAGCATCAGGACAAATCCTGACAGAAAAGCCACTCTGTCATATTTCCTTCAGTTGTAAGAGCCATGAGAAAATGGGATGAAAAGACATTTTTGCTGCAATTAAAACCGTTGGGGAAAGAGGCTACTGAAAAAAATAAATCTCTTGGAGAAATATATGCACTAAAGTTGTGCCTCAAAGAAATAATGAATGTCAATTCCCTCATCTCCCTGCAACTCAAATCACGGTTCCTGAGTGACCAAATTGGATTGGCTACATAGTGTGAGAGGACGGGCATATTCTTCTAGCCCAAGGACAACTTGCAGAACATCCATACAATGTTTTCATGACTGCTGCTGCAATTTGTTTGATTTCATACTTGTGACTCTGACAATATACAGAATCCTTCTGCATTTACATGGCACAATCTTCACTTTCAGGTGATTGTGCCACCATCAGCCTCTCTGGCTTGTTTCAAACTGATGCCAAAATTGTAACGAATACATTTAAGAATAAAATTATGCAGAAAAAAGATATCATGTTTTTACGAATGTTGATATAATGTTATTTGAACAGTAAATGATTGTGATAAGAACTCACAACTGTTAACCGAAGAGGTTACCCCATATTTAACTGAACATATGTGAGCGAAGCCTTATGGTAAGAAACACGTCTTACTTAATGTTCTATGGTATTGCTGAAAACAAAAGACTGACACATTTCAGCTGTAATATACTTTCTTCTGGGAAAGCATTCCTAGCATTTCTGTACAACATCTAATTTATTTCATTCATGCAAATTCTCAAAGGTGGCGTTTTAAACCTCCAAGAAACACTGCTTACATCACCATATGTTCAGAACAAGGTGTTAATGGCAAATATTTCTGTTTTCATGTACAGTGATGCAATTGTAAGAAAAAAACATTTGTTTTTAAACTTTACCCACTGTCCAGCACTACTTTCTAACCAGACTGTCTCGTAATTTTTTTGCATATTTTTTCTTTGAAACATTGACATATGTAACATGTAAAGCAAATGAGGAGAAGCACTTCTGCTAACATACCAAGTATTCAAATGTCATATTTACTATTTCAACTTCTAGTCATCTGAATCCCCTCTCTCTCTTTACATATAGCAAGCATACATGCATGCAATGCATATATGGATATACAGAATTGTCTTTGAATCCTAAATTTTCTCTGTCTCTCAATGTATATGTATGTATAGAGTCACAATTTCATATATATGCTCACGTTCATAAACAGATTTTTTTTTGCCAAATTCCTTGTGATCTAAGCCTAAAATCATTCATTTCTGAAAAGAGATTCCAGAGGAATAAAAAAAGTAATTGCAAATGCTCCCTGTAGGAAACACAGCCTGAAATATGTAGCCTTCCACCTTAAATGGAAATTTTGAGAGAGAAAATGGCCATTTCAGACAAACTAACAAACAGTGTTATTCCTTCTTATGAAGGAAGATACATTTATTGAGTAGCTAAACTTAACTGATGACAAGGAACAAGAGCTGGCACAATCTGTCAAGAGAACTTTAAAAATCTGAGTCAATTTAATTAGGATGAGCTATGGTATAGTGCAATAATTTTCTGGTCTTCTAGTGTGTTGGCAGATAAGTTTTGCATTGAAGTTCCCTGGTATTCCCACAGCAAGACAATCATCCTGGAATACAGAGTTAATGTCTAGAGAAGCTTAAGTAAAGTTCCCAGGAGAACTATTGAATGCTTGCAACTGTGTCATCCATAACAGGCCTCTCTTGTTGCCTAGGCTTCCTGTATTGTACAATAAATTAAGAGCCATTGGAGAGCGGATTCCCTGGCTTGGTCAATTTGGAGGTTTTCATGACTCCTTGATTAGATGAATTCCTTTAGATCCCAAGTCAATAGAAGACATTTTCACTACGCCCTTGACAAGTCAACTACTTTTGAAACACAACGTACTGCAGACTGTTCTGTAATAATTTTTCCAAGAGTCATATTGGGCCATTTTAAAATGTGGTTGAAGCAAGAACACTGCTTTTCCCAGGGTACTTGTGGACTTATTTGAAATGGGAAGCCAGAATACAGTGGTCCATAGATGATGACTTGCAGAAAATACGTTGCCAGTGAGAAGCCTTGATGATACTTAAGTTTTCGGAATTAAAATGAAAAAAGGCTTATGGGGAAGACAGAGGCTACTTGCAGTGAACAACTTGAACAGTATGATTGCTTCTGCTGCTGTAAAGGTTGAGGTCTACTGCAACAATGGTTGACTATAAGGGAAAGGTTTGACTGACAAAAATTTCCTCTGTGAAAGTTGAGCTGATCTTTCCATATTTTCACTTGATCAATTCATTTACAGCTTCAGCTGAGACTCGACACTACAGAATTTTGTGGGAGCTTTAATCTTGACTTCATTGGACCCTTCACTGGGCAAGAACTGTTAACGTTCATTGCTCTGAAGGACAAGAGGAAATGGAAATGGAGGTGCTGCACAGTCAAGTTTGAGACTCTCAAAATTTGCATTTAAGCAGTAATTCATATATTCCTATCACTTTGTAACAAAAAATGCTTGAATTGAGGACCTCAGAAAACACCTATATGATACTCTTTGTACAACCGATGGAAAGAGGTTGTTCCTTCAGCAAAACTTCATTCTTCCTCTGTGTTAGGTCTCCAAAGCTGTTGAGCTAGTTGTTATTATTTAGCATTAAGAAATATATTTACAAGGTGCAACTTATTTGTCATTCAAACCAAAGGAAGTGGGAGAAATTCTAGACATCAGATTTCCTGACAGTTGAAATATTGTACTATTAGCGACATCTAAATAAATAATAGATATTGTGGAAATGATACTGCAAGTGACTATCGAAAACATTTCAAATTGAGATAGCTGGGGAAGAAATGAAAACATTACTGAAATAATAAAAGAGGAAAAGCAGTAACTCCAGGCAGATTACTAAAAATAAAGACAGAGTCTCTGCATAGCCAATGTCAAACCTTTATGTGCTCACAGCATCCTCATTTTTGGAAAGGGCCATGCACTTAAATATTCTTTTTATGACATGGGTGCTTACTAGGGAAAGGAGAAGTTTTTTCTGAGCTTTCACTTAAGATGTATGTGTACATATAAACTCTGTGTCAATGTCAAACTTTTAACAAATTGAAATTCATTTTCCAGCAAGTCTGTTATTCACAATTAATTGCGCCAGTTAATGTTTTATTCCTCATCCTCCTGATAAATTTAACTGTCATTCCATAACCACTCCCCTCATTGTAGATGACACAGTATTTTGCTGTGAAGAGTGGGAATTTTAGGGAGCCTTGTCTTCCCATTTAGGTGAACTCTGATTTTCATCCTTTATAATGCCAAGACAAGTGCTGCTTCAGTCCAGCCTGCGGTTAAGAGCAACACAACAATCCCCCTGCAGACAGTGCTTAGAGTAACCTGATGAGACGAATGAGGATCTCGGTTGGCAAAAAAAAACAAATTACAACTCCAGCCTGGGAACCAAGGTGGAGGTCGTCTGTGGGGCAAAGTGATTACTGTGGCATAATTACAATAGTCAGGGATAAATCAATCTATGTTATTTCAAGTGATGGCAAGACCTCAATCTTTGTATCTACGAGCAAACTGATACACAAAATTAAGTCAGGGGTAAGGGTGGAAAAAGATAATATATTGTTAGAAGGCAATTGCACTTATAAATGTTTCACAGATAGCATCTAATTAAGTGTTTCAGGGAAACTGTTGTGACAGCTTTGCAAATGCTACCACGAAATGTCCTACTTTGGATATAACTCTGTATTCAGCAATAACAGTGTGTCTGCTATGAAATGAATTGCATTAAAAACATCCATCTCTGTCTAAATAGGATGGGATAAATGTCATAAGAGGTCATCCTCCCTAAGACAATGTTTGGTTATCAACTGAAAAAACCTGCTGTCACTGAGGTATCTTAAGTCAATCTTGAAAAAGGGGGAAAAGCATGCTAATTACACCTTCACTAATATTTCGGCATCTGTTTGCTTGCTCAAATCAATGCCGTCTTAAAACCTAGTGATGTAAATTGACATGTTTAGAAAAAAATCAATCAGAAAAGAACTTAACATGGTATTTTTTTCTTTAACGATGATGGCAAAAGATCGATCTTCAAGTTTAAATAGCCCAATTACTGGTTTATTACACCAGTCATCACCATGATTCCGTGAAGTCAATACTATGAGAAGCAGGGTGGCAAATGAAGATGTATCCATCAAAACATCTTTCACTCTAGAACTAAAAGTGATCATCATTCATTATTAGTAGCCAACCACTGGAAGAACATCTCCCAGGCTGCCATTTTCACACAGAGTACTTTTCTGTATCAGTAAATACTGATGTACTGTGCTAGTGGGATGTGTCTATCTGTTCCCAGCAGAGAAAAGCGTGGTCACCTTGGAGGTTCCATGGTTGAGTGTGTGAGGTCTTGAAGTGCAATAGGTGGAGCACTGGTTCCCCCTCATACCGTGACAGCCACAGCCAGACAAAGGCTGCAAAAAGAGAATTTAAGGGGGAGAGAGAAAAAGGAAATGGGAAAAAGTGGGAGAGGGAGGGATACATCTGGGAATGGACAGAAGAGGGTTTAGGGTATGGGTACTTGGGCAAGGGCTGTGCAACAAAGGGGAAGGGAACAGCAAAACATGAGACACAAGAAAAAAATTCAACTTACAGATAGGAAAGAAATCCTAGAAAAAGAGAGTGAGAGGTATGACTGGGAGCAATGACGAATGAAGCAAATAAAAAATGGACCTTTTTGGGTTTAAACTCCTGTGATACTGTGTTAATTACATAGCTAATCTTAATTTTACTGAATCCATCTTGCAAAAATTATATAGGTAATATTTTACTTCTGCTGCCAACTACAGAATCCTGACAAAAGGGTAAAAAAGAGATGGCCCACAAGGAAGTGAAGGAATAATTATTTACAACCACCAACTCACATTACAGTTACTGATGGGAGGAAGAAAGAGGAAGAAATAAGAAAATCTCCAGGACTAGTATCTTGGTTTGGAAACAGGCAAGAAAGATTCCTATCAGGAGGAAAGGCCCCCTTTAGCTTCAGATGAGGTCCACACCGACCACATACCATAATTCACTACTCCTCATAATTCAGGCTAAGACAAATTCCTTGTTTGTACTTGAAGATAACATTGCCCTCAAGACTCAATACTGTTTAGTTGCCATCTGCTGATAAGATGTGCCCTGTCACTTTATATATACAACCTCTTTAATGTCAGTCACATCTCTCACCTCTGTCAGTATTTTTACAGGGCTGACTAAAACATAAATCCTCCTACACGCTGTTGTACCTCATGTTTAGAGCATTTTGCATGTTGGTAACTCTGAAAATGAAACGTAGGGCCTGTCATACATGTGTGTACAACAATGACTAGAGCTTTTACCCTTACAGTGTTTTTTTGGTTTCCTTACTGTCCCAGGAAACCTGCTTTTGCTATTACTGGTATCTGTCTTAGTTTCCCTCACACTGTGCGATCATTCACTTACCATGCTGACTATTTGATATCTCCTGGTGAATTGGAGTGCATAATACACTGGTCCATCGACTTTAAATTGAGGATCAAAAATATGTAGAAGAAAAAAAATTACCTATATGTGGAATAACAGACTACGTTAATATCACAGTCGTCTTATTGCATTAGTATTACTCTTGCCCTCCTCAACTCACCAACAGTGTAACCAAACCCAGGTAATCCTCAAGTCTCAGAATTTTTTTGTGTTGTAATCGGTATTGCTGTTCCAATGAGGGCATCATGAACTTTAAAAAGGTGAGCAGACCCTCCAACAAACACCTGCAGAAGTGGACCTGAACCAGATCTGAATGCTGCCCAAATTCAGGCTAGTTAACAATTTAATTACAAGTTTTATGGCTTCTTCACTAGTAACTGCATTCCAGCATACTTGTACAAAATCTCACCCCTTTTGTGTGAAGCCCACATTTGTGAAAACATCTATTTGCTTGATGAGGTTGTATGGAGGAAAAGCCTTGCTCCAAAGTCAAGATATTGAAGAAAGTGCCAAAGAGTTCAGCAACAGTTGTGTGTGCAGTGGTAGATGTGTAGGCATACGAATGAATACAGATATCTGTTGGGATACACAACTGGCAAATTACCTTGGGAATCTTGGGTTTAGGAGCTTAAATCTCGTTTGGATTTAGGTCTAAAAATTCTGTTGATGTTAGCAACAGCCTGAGTGAGTCCTTATTTTGCCTTAGTCTGTATCTGTGAGATGCAGAGGGCTCCTGAACCTTACTTTACTAAGGGTTGCGGATTCTGGGCATGCCCCAGCATCCGACCCATAATAATTTGATTCTAACTGCACAATAGATTCTGTACTCACAGCTGTCTGATCCCTTTAATATGTCCATTCCTTTCTCTGTTCCCAGGGGACCCTGCAAGAAAATTAGAGATACAGATAATGGCAAAACAATTTAACTGAAAAGAGCAAAAGTGTAAGGACCTTTTCCCCAAAAAAACAGGGCTCAGTTTAGACAGCTACTGACTTTCATTGGCTTATGTATACACTCAGCCTTACCATTCTTTTCCTCATTCACATGAACACACCCCAAAGCAAACCCAGTATGCTATGGCATTTAAAGAATTACCTATTTATCCAAAATGTCAGCAGCTGAATGGAATCCTGTGCCCATTCTGAAAGACACTCCAGACACGAGGGCACCTGACACTGTGAGGCAACTTATAGAACTGGTGTTTTAATTTTTCGTCCTGCAAGAGTTTGCTAAATGCCATCACTCATTGGAATGGGCCTGCTGACCTCTCTGGACCACTCACCTGAATAATGAGTTAAGTCTGCAGGTCTTTTAAAAAACCCAACAGCACTGAACTTTGGATCCTTTTTAAATAACATTTTACGGGGGAAGAATAAAAACTTTCAGAATAACCAGAAATATCTCTACTCTCTCCCCACCCCCACATTATCTCATTTTTCTTTATAAGGGCAGAGTGTCCAGTTTCCTTGAAATTGGTCTCTTTAGAAATGCAGCACATTTCTTGGAAAATAATAAAAAAATAAGGTTAGCTAAAGGAATAGCAATTTGTCTGTGACGTTTCAGCAAATGTGGCAGTTTTCTCCTGTGCCACCAGTTTATTTCAGCTGTGGGAATACAACCAACCAATTGGTTTCTGAAGCATCAGTGAATAAGAGCCCATAAAAAAAATCCATCTGTAAGCACGGAATCAATCAGTGCTGCTGTAGTCTAAAAAGACAGATTTGTCTCATAGTTAAAGAAAAACCCAGAAGTTAAGTGTGCTAAAGGCAAAATCCAAGATCAATGTGAATGTTTCTATGGGAATGTAACACATACTATGAAGAAAGCTTTTCATAGCACAGTTTAGTTAAAGGGATTAATTCTAGGATAAAACACAGGTACACACATGACACCATCATGTTAATGAATGAGACAGATCCTTTCCTTGCACCTGGTGTTTTGCTGAAGGATGGTGTTTGCTGAGTGAGCTATCACCGTTTGTGAACAACTGCATATCATGCAGTGGTTTATAGATCAACTGGACTCATCCTGTCTCTGAACAGACACATACCATCTTGTACGTTTAGATGAGCATGGGAAGTTGTTCAGTGGTTTGTTCCTCACTTTAATTGGCATGGTCGTTAGTCTGTGAATTTATTTCTTCAAAACAAGGTCTTGGCCTTACCAGAGGTGCTTCTCTTGAGTGTAAAACACCGAAGGTGAGATTCAGGTGCCTAAACACAGGCTTCTTCTACCACGTGAGATGCTTAGCAGTGTGACCTGGGATCTCCCCTACATGTGATTGATCTATTTTCCTCCTCCTGCTTCACTCTTCTGAGACGCAGCGTCCTCCACAAGAGTGGCTCAAACTCTCCTTCAGAAAACATTGTATAGGTGACCACTAAGTGGAGCTAATAAATACCCAATAAAAATTCTCATGAGCCACACTAAACATCATCCTTTAGCCTTTTTGTTCTCCCTTCCAGCTATACATTGCCTAATTAATCTGCAATCTGTCAGTACTGTAAACATGATGATAATTATTAACAATCGTGTGCTGGTTCTCTTTGTGGAGCAATAGCCAGACATGCAGTCTCAGTGACTCGAATTAGTAACAATTTCTCAAAAATAAAGGTATTTTCATTGTGTGACTTCAGTAGAGCTGTTGAAGGTGGAAATGACTTCCCTTGGTTTTTCTAATCTTGCTTTAACCTTCTCTTGAGACCCTTAGGAATAAACAGAACGGACAAACTATTGGCTTTATTGGGAAATGTCATCATTACTTTCAATTAGAACTTTTAAAAGTGAGGAATAGGTTTTTCTCATGTCCTACACTGCAAGGCTGATTTCTAAGACTGTATGTGAAGGACTAGACACTTGCAGTGTAGTGTTGGTGGGCCAGCTTTGTACCTGGACATAAAGTACAGAAAGGCATGAGCTCTGCCTCTATTTCACCACAGGATCTGAACAGATCTGGATACCACTTGTAGTAAGCTAATTATCCCACTGTTCAGGAAACACGATTTTTCTTCTGTGAAAGAATTAATCTCACACTGTTTTAGTCCAATGTTTCCAAACAATACCTCATCCTCCCACAAAAAGGGAAAAAAGAATGGTGACCCCTAAAAATGAAGCTAGCCATTATTTTTTATCATCATGCTGTAATACCCGGAGCCATATTCTTGGTCATCTTTCTCATTTGGCCATTGACATCGTGTTCAAGCTGAGAGCAAATTGCTACACGGACAGCTAATGCTTATATAGCGTGCAAGGTAACAGGGAATCCGGCCCAGTCTGCTTTAGGTACAGGACACATAGTAATAAAAGTGAAATTGATTTTTTATGTCTTGAAATCAAAGCATTTTCTTTATATAATCAACATCACACTGAAGATAGCATTGCAATCAATCATGTTATCTGGCATTCCTAAGCTTTGCTCACGTGGATAATTCTTAGACATTTCCACTGTTCTGTTGAAATCAATGGGATGGTTTAGCTGAGCAAAAGTTGGCAGGAGCAGTCTCTGGTTTTCATTTTGATTTTCTCCTGGGAGTAAAATGCAAGCAAACAAACAAAGAAACCCCATGAAAAACACATTAATTCTTTTGGTTTTACACTTAGTACTGCTTAAAATGCTTTGCATTGGCTTGGGCAACAGCTTGACGCTTCCATAACAACTGTATAATAACTTTACAAGTAAATGCATCTAAAACTGGTGTGTTACATACATAAAGAGGAAATAATTAATAGCTGTTAGCTCTTACTTTTTGTAACTTCCTTTCTTCAAAAATCTCTTTATCTACTTTCTTTTGAAGCACCTTCAATTACTCCATTGGGCAAAAAATACTGGGAGAAATGCAGCCAAGAAGCATTCTGTGTAGGGAAAATTGCTTCTGTAAATACAGTAAGACTTACTAGATGCAAGATAAAGTAATTTTATAGCACTGGATTTTGATGTCTTTAACAGTGGTGATTAGAAAGTAACGTGTTGTACCGTCTGATAAATACTACTTGGTCTCGTGGATTTAGTGTTTTGACCCACTGAGATCTGTGTGGTCCCAAAGACATCTCTCCAGCTCCAAGGTATAAAGGTGAATCATAGGAAAACCTCACAGTCAGTGTTAACAGCAGACTACTCTTTTAGTAATAGGATGGACATGAAAAGTTAGATCAGTGATGGCAGAACCATACATGCAGTTCAGAGATGTATTGCCATGGTTATCCTTCGAAACCTTGCCTCCCCCTGGGCCAGGTCAGCCACTTCTCCACCCTTCTTTTAAGCAAGACCTCCACATGTTAGCCACTGCTGACAGAGCAACAAGCATGTTGCTTGGTCTGGGTGCCTTCCAAAATTTTCCATCAGCACCCAGGCCCACTTTGGCTGATGCCTATAAAGCAAATGCCAAAGGCTTAAGAGGCCAACTCCCCAGCTCTTATATGGCCACTCTCCATGCTACTGCACTGGAGCCCAATCTGCTCAGTTTGTAGTTTCTCAAGTTTCCCATTACTTGTGCACTGCTTTTAATTTTCTATGGTTTTTTAGCACATTTCCTGGGCAAAGGCTGGGTTTTGGTTACTTCTTCAGGGAAACGAAATTCTGGAGCATGCAAGTTCCCTGCCCTAGGCCAGCACAGGCCTTTCCCATTGCCGTCTGCAAGTTCAATGTTATCTTCAACTCATGGTCACTCTCAGTCCATTGGGTATGTGTTCAGGGGCATTTAAAATCTGGAGTCAATAACACACGCACACACACAGAGCCTGTAGGGTGGAAAAATGAATTTGCTGGTAATGATGTTTAACGCCAGTGAGTCTTCCCAGGCTTCAGTCAGCCTGCTGGCTTGTCTGGCCCGAATTATGAAGGTTAGGTCTCTATTCCCCCCAGTTGCTCAGCAAGCAAAGGAGTCCAACGCCCCGCAGCAGCCTTTTCAAGGCAACAACTTCCGCACGTCAGCCAGAATTCATAAATTTCATGTGCTTGGATTACCCTGTTCATCACATTTCATGCCCCTTTAGGCTGATCTCCTCAAGGGAGGTCCCTATGGATACCAACCTTCCCTGTCATGCCTGCTGCAGCAGAATGTGCACTCCACCACAGGAGATGGCTGTCTTTGCCAGAGTGCTCTTGTGCGGCACAAAAACCAGAGTAGACATATCCAGACTGCATCTACTGTTGCTGGCAGGCTTTTTCTCCTTCCCTGTGTCTCTGCTTATCCTGAAGCAAAATCCTGCCCTGTTTTTCCTCAGTGGGCTCACTGTTTGTGAAAAATGTTAAGTGGAAGGTTTGCATTCAGGAATTTAAATTTGTCTTTCTGGCATGCCTCACATCAAGCCTTTCTGCACCTCTGGATGTGCTGAACACCCAGGAGATTTAAACATATTCTTCTTATGCCCGGCTAGTAGCAGAGGGATTTGCTACTTCTTCAGTACCATGGGCTTATATAGAGAAGAAGGAGGAAAGGATCAACCATAAATTATATTTAAAATTTACAACATCTTCAATTATGCTGCTTGGGATTTATCATCGTTTTCTAAATGCTCTTATTATCTGATCTTTCTATGCCTTTTATTCCTCTGTGGATTCATGTCCGACAAAACCAACAACCCTACACGTGAATTCTTTGAGCAGAATTATAAACCCATAGTTAAGTGCATAGCAACATGGTGAATTTAAACTCAATCTTTACAAAAATGCCTAGAGCATGCACAGGCAGTGTTGGGGGAATTAACTGAAAACAAAAGGAACAAACTGATGTAGCAGTATTTTGTTCCTCTGTTACACTCTTCTCAGATACATAGATACTCTGCTGTTGTAAACTGGTCTAATTCTATTTTTACCAATTTTAGCTAAAGATCTACTCCAAATACCACTGCATATATTCTCTTCATACAAGGAGTAACTTTGCACCATTTTACCTAGGACTGTGTAAGCGACAAAGGAAGACATTTCCTACAATGCCCTATTTGTGTAGTTAGGATAATCTCAAGTCTTCTCAGGCTTTCAAGCTTTTCAGACACCAAGGAGAACGTATTTAGATTTGTACTTATTCAGAAACCAAAACCCCCTCAAGTACTGATGGCTTAATTTGTATTTCATCGAAAAAAAATGTTAGAGAGTAGGATTTTCTAAGCTGAGTAAACCTTTATCAGCTGTTCTTGTGCTTTTGGCATTATTTCTTCTCATCCCTTTCCCTCAGGGAGACAATAAAAATAACTAATGTTCATTTTCTTCCCCAGTTCTTGCTGTCACTGCTTCTGTTCAACTTTTATCTGCCAATCCAGCTTCTGTGGTAGTCAGAGTGATTTTGATGCCTATTAGCTCTCTTTCTGGAGGCTGGTAATCATATTCTCTCCCTTGCTGTAGGTATCATCACATGGCCTTGTGTCACCACTGGTTGTGTCCTGGCTAACAATACAAGGTTTGGTTCAAAGAAAGAGGCCTCTCTTCATTGGGACAACTATTTGGGTGGTGAGACACTGGAACAGGTTGCCCAGAGAAGTTGTGGAAGGCCCTATCCCTCAAAGTGTTCAAGGCCAGGCTGGATGGGGCTTTGAGAAAACTGGTCTAGTGGGAGGTGTCCCTGCCCATGGCAGGGGGTTGGAACTAGAGGATCTTTAATGTCCCTTCCACGCTAACCATTCTATAATTCTATGATTTACCAAGGCATGGCAAGATGCAACTAACACTCCAGTGGTACTGAGAGGGACTGACTCCCTCCACTACTCCTCATCTCCTCCTGGTATTCCTTCCCGTAAGCTCCTTGCAGTGTGCTGTGGTGTTATGGGGCAGAGGCAACACAGTGGATCAGTTATGGCCCAGCTAAGTTTGGTTTGCCTGGGAAGGAAGGGGATAGTCATAGGACATTAACAGACACCACCCTGGATTTGCATCCTGCAAGAAAGTCAGCCTGGGATGTCGGGTTAATCGTAGGAAGTTTATTTGTACTTTCCCTAAAAAGAATAGGTTTTGTTTGGTATGACTGTGATCTAGTCTATGTTGTCTCCTTTTTTCAACCACCATTTTCTCAGCCGGATCACATTCATGTTGGCTGGGCACATACATATATCTCTGGGAGCACAACTGAGTTCCCGTGCACAGCTGCAAAACCAGGCTACATCCCAACACCCCACTAGGGTGCGACTCTTCTTCCTCCATGCCCGACTTTCTGCACAAAAGTGTGCCAAGCACATGGACAGAAGCTGCAACATTACCCAAGTGGTAGATAACCTCTGCCTCCAAGCGCAACCATTGCATGAACATGACAATACCCTTCTGCCCCTGCATTACACGTACTCTGTTCTCCTTGGTTTATTCACCTTCACCTGGGTGATATGGTGGGCATTTCTCTGTGTTTAATCCATGTTTTCATGTTGTTTTCGTGTGAGTTTAGGCTTAGACTCAGACTGAAGTGAGGACTGCTGTCCCTTTTCCCTTCCTTCATGTTGTCAGCTCCATCGTCTTTGACAAGAACTGGGATAACTAGTGGCCCTTCACATAAAAGGAAAAAACAGTGAAATCCTGTTTTTATCTTTTTCTAGGAAACAGAAAAATTAACACTTAGAAGGTTGTTGATCTTTTTTCTCCAGCACTTTCCTCTCTGATAATCTAAGCGAACAGTCCTGGGATCTTTAAAATCTGGTTTGCTGTGGAAGTACTCCAATTCCTGATGGTGAAGTACATTGTTCCTTGCTAATTAAACTTTATACAGGGCAACGTTTAATGTAAAAACTTAAAGGTATTTGTGACTGCAGAGAGTTGCAATGCAGTACACTAACTGAGAGGTATGCTCCTGTATGATTTTATGATAGGTTGTGCTGGGCTAATGTTTCCCTGCTGCTGAAAAGGAGAATTCTCGCACCTATTCTCATCCTCCACTCCTCCCTTAGCCAGTCCAGTGCTGGCTTTGACACTCTGCTGTACTCAGAGTAAACCCATTCTGATCGCTAACTCAGAGACATACTATCTGCTCTATACGCTGGGTGAATTTTCTGCCATTTAATGTGTTGAACACCCACACGTGCTTGTTAGCCACCACCATAGCCATCCGGAGTCAGGAGAGGGGAACAATCTCCTTTAGAATGCTTAGGACTTACTGCCACAGCAGCTTGGTGGGGACAGAGAGAGAGAACCTAAACAGACCCCGTGTCATACCAGTTAACCCGGGTGCTAGCAAAAGTGCTTTAATGAACAGGAGCGAAATTTGCCAACGTGTTCAAAATGCATGGAGTGGTAAAGCAAGCCATGCTGTGTGGTGGCTCCCTGCCAGATCAAAGCGTGGGGAGATAAGGACTTGCTGGAAAAACACTGGAATCAGCAGCTGACCACTTCTACGCCCACCTCACTTGTTTGTGCTGCTGTTACTGTGTGCTTCACAGAGGCATTTTTGCTAGCTGTCCCCTCCCCAGGACAGCTTGCTCCTGGTTTTAGTTTAGTACTTCCTTTCCTAATGTCATTCTTTTCCACTTGTCAGGTATTCTCATATTAATTATTGAGTGACAATTAATTGCCACTCAAAAGCAATTGTCATGCAAACTGCTTTTCTGCCTCCTCAGAATTAAATAGGCGGTGAGGGCCATTAAAACTCCCCAGATGCAAACCAGAAAGTGGAAACCCAGTTTGGGGTGTGCTTTCAGTAACTGGTGAGCTACCAGTTGCACTGACATAACTCAGCTTTGAGTCTTTGTAGCAGAAACAGGCAGTTTTACATGTGCTGAGGGCCTGTCCAGTGTCAGACTTAGTCTGTCCTTCCATCTGCTAGGTCAGGCAATATAAGCCCACCACAACGGGACCCTGATTCAGCCAGAGCTTCTGAATGGATCTGCCTAGAATTTTTCTTACCATGAACATCTCAGAAAAACCCACAACAGAACAACTTTTCAACTTAATAGCTCAGGTTTTATTGAAGTACATCAAAATTAATGTGTGTGTTTTCTTTTAAACGCAGAAAAAAAACAAATATAAATGCTTTATAAAGAGTTTTCTGCCTGACCAGTTCCTCCTGGCTTACAAAACTTTATATAATTCTAATTAGTTAATAAACATTATTGTGAATTATATTTCTCTTCAGCTAACACAAGCAGTGCATTAGTGCTGATACACAATTCAAAAATCTGTCATTTGCTATCAACTTCTTCAATTTATGGAGAAACAGCCTGTTCAGAACAACTGCTTCAAAATGCCAGTGGCACAAAATGTGGCCTGGACACCTTGAGAGTGACACAGCTTGACCTTGAGGTTTGGGTTCTGCAATGACATTGCAGGAGTTCCTGTTGATGGCATACGGACTTAAAAAAGCCACAAGTCAATATTTATAAGTACAAAAACTTGGCGTGTCAGGTAACATTTGTGGTTTTTTTACATCCTATCCTGGATTTGACAACGCTAGCTTGATTGTGTTGCGGACCGGAGTTGGTATGGGTGCAAATCATTACTAACTATATTGAAATTAAGTTTGCCTGGATGTAAATTAGAACAGAATATAAGCATTATCATAAAAATTCCCCACCTCCCTTCCATAAATTGCCTTTAATCAATATGGTAAAGTCTTACACTTGTGACCTTAACATGTACATGCTTAGTTTTGGCAAAGTCTAACACGCATAAAAATTTCTGTCTGAAAGACAGGCTATGTCTGTATCTTTGCACTGTAAAATGATTAGAGTTTTGTCAGAAAGGAGGGAAAGGGGATGGCCATGTCTTCAGAAACCAGTTTTACCTAAGCTATCACCACACAACGTGAAATGTTTTCATTAGGACAATATGTCTGCGGTGTCACTCACAGGGCAGAGGTTGTTTGCATGCACAAGTTATGTGTTTCCATATCTCAGACCATTCAGGTTTCTTTTCATTGTAAAAGTAATACCAGTTCTCCTGTGCTAGTAATACTGACTGGAATTATTCTGACATCATTATAAAATGTGTGTTGATACCTACTCCCTTGGTGTAACCTTTCTGGCCAATCAGTCATGCATGGAGAGTGTTTGGAGGAAGATGAAGAGACAGGGGGAAAAGCATCATTAAGACGTGCTGGCACCAGGGAGCACCCACTCCACACTGACTGACAAAGTATCATGCGCCATATTACGTGCATCTTATTATTTTCAGTCAGTAAGCAAGATAACAGTGTGTAAAACTCCTAGTTGATAATGATGGAAAGTAACATCCACACAAGAAATACAAAAACCCTTATATCGCCTCCCATCCTCTAGTGTTTTGAATACACATTTCAGTTCAGAGGTGTATTTAAAGCAAAACGTTGCACAACCCAGGGAAAATGAAAGCTGTTTCTTTAAGAACTTGCTTCTACTGGAGGTCAATGGCTTTACTATTACACATTAAAAGTCAAGTACAATTATTGACAGGCAAACCACAGAAATTGGTTTATGTCAATGAAGAATGGCAAATAGATCCACGTATCAGGAAAAGAGCCCTAGAGAAAAAGTTCTTTGCACAGTAAAATTAGATTCACAGGTCACAGATGATTTGTTAGTTCTTTCCAAGTTGTAGAGCAATAATTTATGGGAGAGCTCTCCCAGCTTCTTTACCTGCACTACAAAAGGGAATCTTTTTTATTAAAGTGTAAGTTGCATGTCCTCACAAGTGACAACCCACGTATCTGACTGAATTAATATAATCCCCTAAGAACAGAGCCCTCTTATCATTCTAAAGGCAATATGCATTCTTTGAACCCTTTGTTTCCATTCTTCTCTGTGAAGCCTTCTTTTAGCAAGCCCAGATGGAGGAGTAGCTAGAGGGCTGGAAAGTTTGTTTTTAATGCAAAAGGATGTCAACTGTCAGCTATTCAGGTTGCCCTCATGATGTAAACAGATTTCCGATGCCTACTTGTGATTTCTAGAAACAAGGTGATTTCTAGAAACAAGATTTTCAAAAACAACGACTTCAGCCAGTACACCTTGCAAGGCAGGCTTGCTCTACCTATGTCAGATACCTGCAGCTCTTCCCCAAGCCATGGTCTATCCTGCTGTGGTAGTACAGACGTGCCAGCTATGAGAGTGTAGCGAGGGTGTTTAAGACCCTCATGGTCCTGCAGCAGGGGTCCTTGTGATGGGGAAGAGCTGGGGCATTCCTTGGGGTACTGATGGGAAGCCCCGGTAGTGCTGACAGAGCAGTTCTGACCTCGGGAGAAGCTCTCCGGCATTGTGAGCATCGCAGCTTGCCAGTCTCCCGGCTGACCTCTCCAGAGGACAACTAGAGAGACTGAGCATATATTTCATAAGGGTGAACTTCCACAGCCAATGATGCTAACAGTGAGATGCTGCAATGTACAGGCTGTAGGCAACTAATACTCCCTCCTTTTTATACCAGGAAAAACAAAGACTGGGAAGTCATGGCTGCTACTCTTCATGCCCTCCCATGACTCCAGATGCCTCCTGAGCCCATCTGCGTTGGGGTCCTTTTAGGAATGAGAGGTGCCAGGCAGAGCTGGTCTGTGGCTTAAACACAAGGTTGTAGCCACCACCCGCTGCCTCGCCCACTCTGAGCAGGAAGGAGGCAGGAGCAACGAAGACCAGAAATTTCCATCTTTTCAAGACTTCTCCTGATACTGAGACAAGTCAAAGCCTCAGATGTGGCCTCCGTCTGAGCACTTCATGTTTTATGACTTCCTAATGAACTTGGCAAGACCCCAGAATTATTTGTCTTTGATGAAGAGTGATTAAATACTAAGTACCTGCTTTGGAGATTAATAACTGGACAGCTGTGTGTGAGAACATCCCCTGCAAGAAGGTTAGCAGGCTGAACAAGAGTCATAGAGCGTTGCAAAGCTTTACCATGTTTTAAGTAGAACTGTCAATAAGGGAACTCTTGGTTGTGACTGCTTTTTTAACAGGTTTCTGTTAATTATTTTCTCTTCTTTTCTCCCCGTTTCCATCCTTATTACAAGGTTTCCTCATACCTCTGAATGGTACCAAGTCATTGTCACACTGGAGCTCTGCAGAGCTGCCTCTGTGGGTCTGCCTGCAGTGCTCACAGGGGGAAAGTCACATCCATGTGTCCTGCTTATTTTTTCACCTTTTTTTCATCTGCTTTACAGATGACCCTGTGGTTACTGAGGTAGTACCAAGATCTGGACAAAGCCATTGCTATCTGGGGAACAAGGTTGCTAGTAAATTAAAGGAATTTGATGATTTTTCCCCCAGTTGTTACTTTTGCTATCGCGTTGTGCATGTGTGTAGGTGGGCGTATGGGTGATTATGTGTAAGAAAGAGAGATGGACTGATGGAGGGAAATCTTCCAGAACACTTTTCTCTTTTATTTAAGGAGAGGATATATTTTATCTGATTTTTATCAAATGTGACATCAGAAGTAATGAAAGGATAAATAATTTTAAAGCTTCAGAGAAAGAGGATTCTTTAATAAAGAAAGGATCTGTCTTGGAGATTTAACTTCCTTAAATCCTTCAAATCCCTTTGCCTAATGCAATAATATTCCCAAATTTTATGACAGCTTTCACTTCATGTGTATTAGGAACAAGTAACCGTCATCTCTAACTGACACACTGGACACTCGTTCCTTCTGGAACTGGCACATTGGGGCACTTTAAATTTGCTCTCTGTAAAATATTTCCAAGTTCAGGAGTTCCATTATAAATCCTCCCATTAATTTACATGTGGTATTGTTTTTTTTCCCTTAATGCTGTCTGTAGGTACAAAAAGGCAGTGACATGTATTTACTAAACTGTTACCTTCCCAGTTAGTGAACTGCTTAGCACAGATGCTTTCTTTCATAAGTACTGTCATTAAATGCATGAAACTATTGATCTAAAAGGCTTTCCTGGGAGGCTGCTCCTTACAAAGAGCAGAGTTGGGTCTCTTTTTGGCTGCAAACTAGGCTGGATTTCAGAATAAAACTTTCATCATAAAACAAAAAAAAATATCAAACCTCCAAACAACAATAACCTCCCTATGATACATCAATGACTAAATCTCTGAGAGAGCTGGCTTTAATTTTTCTTACAGGGGAAAAGAAAAAAATTAAAAAAAAGAGAAAGACAGTAGGAAGGATGCAGTGTTACTTGTAAGGGACTCCTTTTTGAAAAGATCATGCTAAAAAGGCTGCTAAAGGGATCTCTTGCTGCTGTGATTTGTAGAAAGGAGCTCTCTTAATTATAGTCAGAGTTTATTGCGTCTCTCCCCCGCTCCGTCGTCCGTCCCCCCCGTCATGTGTGTGTATGCAGAGTGCTAGAGAAAGCTGGCAGCACTACCTGAATAGCTATTGAAAGAGTGAGACTTCTCAGTTCCTGCTTCATTACTGGGTAGCAGCTATTCCAGTGTGTGAGAGCGCCTAACTGCATTCTCCCATCGAAAAGCCCTTGGTAAGTCCCCTTAGCCGGCAGAGCTGCGGATTAACTCAGCAAAAGGCAGGAGGGGGGTGGCAGGGAGCCGTGGGGGCACTCAGAGCCTGCGTGCAGCTTAAGATCTATTAGATTTCAAAGATTTTGCTGTAATAAATGTGTAAGATCTGCTGTGGATTGCTGGGATGCGAAAGCAATTGTGAGGAGTGTTTTGTGTGCTCAAGAGCAATGCTAAGTACGTTCAGGACTGCTTGAAACAGAGCAGAATTTTTCTACGGGAGATGAGATTGGTAAATGCTTTTCAGAACTGCAAGAAGAGTGGTTTGGCTTTGTTTTGTTTCCCTCTATCATTTTCCTGTTGTTTTCATTTCCCCCTTCATTGTGTTGAATGTGTTAATAGGTTCAGAAGAAGAAACTATGTCTTCCTGCTGATTGATGGCTTTTGAAATGTAGAACTTTTATCAGGAGAGGGACGAGAGCTGAAGCTATTGAGGAGATACGTGTGCATTTTATTTGTATATATGTTCTTGTCCATGTTTCTGGTATTGATTGTATAGATTTACCCTGCTCAGGAAAAGTCCAAAAAGCTGAGAGATGCACATTTACTGCTCAAGAAGCCAATGTTTGTTCTTGTTAAATGTGCTTGTATCATGTGTTTTATTAGTCATCTGCCTGACAAGTGCCACTCTCCAGGTAGCTCCTTTCAGTTCATGTAGCAAAAAGCACTCCCAGACAGGCACTCTTCTTCTTTACCTTGGTCCTATGAATCAAGCTCATTGGGCTCAACAGAAAGTGATAGAGGCCATTGGAGAGGTCAGGTCGCAACTCTCCCTGCCCCTGCTGAGCAATGGCGTTTGAAACGAGAGGCTGGAATGATGCCCTTATCTGAGGGTCCCAGTAACCTGGAGCTGGCTGCCTTTTGATTTGAAAACTGTGGACGAGTTACTCCAGGGACAGGCTGGAGGTTATTGTCGAGCAATACAGAGCATTAAAAGAATGACTGCCTCCTAACTGAACACACACCTACTCCCCTGATGAATAAATCCAATCTAGAAGAGCCGTCTGCTGACTAGCAGGACATAGGACCACTGGCCCATCTGTTACTGTCAGTCCAGTCCAGACCTCTGTTGGCTGCAGCTGTCCATTGGATCATATAGGTGACACTGCCGTATTTATAACTATGAGGAGGAAAACTGCTCCTTATATTTAGAAAACATACACTCATGATTTGAAAATGCTGCTTAGTGTCCCTAGACATCATTTTCTTTGCTACTGAGCAAACATAATAGCTCAAAGGATTATGTTTTAGGTCTGCAATGGTTGCTTTCCAGTTAGTGTGAGTAAACTTACATCTCTTCTACAGGTCAAAAGGACCAGAGTGACATTTTTTTCTCCCTTTCAGAAGCCTTCAGTGTTTATTAAGGGACAACTTTTATAAGCTAATATTAAACCAGAGCTCAGACTTGCAGCCAAGCACAGAATAGGTATTGCTTCATGGAACTCAGTCGTTTTACGTTATATTGATAGGGGAATCATGCTAAGGGGTGCAGATGGCTAGGGGATTGATAAGTGAGTTTGTATAACTTCATGCAATGGAGATTACAAGTAGGAACATGCCTTATGTTTCAGGTTTTCGGAGGCAATATTACTTCATCAATAAATTAAAATTTTGTCGAAATTGCATCATTACCGGGGATGCTTAGTCCATTAAATATAATACTGGGGTGCAATATCAAGAATAATAATCTTTTTTTTTTTTGTATTTGTGCCCATCGACTACATAAGCTTGTTGCTAGAATACTCTTGAATAAAACAGTGCACTGCGTTTTCCAAGTTTATTTTTCTTTCATCTTTTCCATGGATGTATGAAGGAGCAGAAACACCTCAGTGAGAAGAATTCCAGTGTGAAGGGGGACAGGAACAGGTAGCTCTATTAAGTTCTGTGCGACATCCTTGTATCAAATTCAGCCTTGACCACACTCATTTTAGTAGGCAGACTCTGCTGTCATCTGTTTGCTGTCAACATGGCAGGATGTTCTCAAAGCAACTTAATCCCAGATCAGGATGGTAGAAAAACGCTGGAGGCTGTTCACCTGGGGCCAGATGCCATGACCCCTCTGCCTACTGGAAGTGTTGTGCTCTGTGGGGATGATGCAAGACAACATACACACAAAAAAGGCAACTAAGAAAGTATCTTGGCTGACAGGAAAAATCTGTGTTTGCCATGGCCAATGTGTGCTCTGCAGAGCCTCACCCGTGGCACAAGGGATCTGCCTCCCCTCCCTTCTCATGGGAATGTGATAAGGGAAAAACCATTTCTTTCGTCCTACGGAAGGGACTACGTGCATCTGACGGAGAATTGTCCTACTTGTGATCATGTACCCAAGCATCCATATAGTAGATACCCTAGTAAGTGGTGGGCAGGAGATGTTGTCTATGTTTGAGCTGATCCAACCATGTTAGCACGCAGTCAGCATGTGCCTCCAGGCAGCGGCTTACTCCGTCCACCCTATCAGCCACAGCAGAGTTATTTCTGGAGGATGACCAAGCACAGTCCTAAGTTCTCGCTGAAACAAAAAGTTTTCAGTCCTTGCCAGCATGAGCCACAGAGATCTAAATGTACCTTCAAGCCAACCTGGGTTTTCATCAGAAATTCTCTCTGTTGCTTCTCTGACTTGAAATGAGCTCGCCTCCCTGCCCCCCATCAAAGATTACAATTCATGAAGCAGAAAATGCCAGACACTCAAGCACTGGCAGAGTTCTTTTAAATTATGTTTCCAGTTTATCATCCTTTTATATGTCAAAGTTTTCTATTTCCCCTCTCTATTTTTATATATAGCAAAATGTATCAATCCAGACATTTCAATACCCTTCAGTAACGCATAAGGGTCTATATATCCTCATCTACTGAATAAATAGGGATTTTCAAAGGGCATTCCTTGTGTCGGGGTTAGCTTTTGTTTGCATAACTTGATTACAATTCTGCTTATAAGAATTGCAAAACGAACCAAGGAAGCAGAGACCAGTGTAATTCATGGTTTATTGCCCTAAAAGCCCTCCCTGTTTTCCTCAGACATATTCTTTCTTTCCCCTTTTCCTGTGAAATCCTGGTGGGTCTGATTTAGATCAAAGCTCTTTGGAACGGGTATCGCATCGCCACGCATTGCACACCTTTGTGTCTATCATGCTGCATGGAAATATGAAATATTAACCACAGCTAGAATATTTAGAGTGGATAAAAACCTAATGCAATCTCCTGATCTTAACTGCTCCTTTTTCGGTAACTCCTTGCACTTTAGCAGGGTCAAATGGAGAGAGAAACCTATTCAAACCTTCTGCTATTATCCTTTTGTTACTGCCCCTGGAGAAAGGACTCAAAATTCAGACATCTGCTACCTCCTTCTACTTCAGGGCAGTGGTAAGGGTGGAAGGACCTTGAAAAGCCATACTCTTGCAGTCATCAGGGGAATTTTGAAGGAACAATAAGGAGATATTTCAGCGTGGCATTCTCGTGATTAGAATGACTTACAAATTTTTTTTGTCATTGATAGGACAAGAGTGGAACTGACATTTAGTAGCATATGAATTCCCCAGTAATTCATGCCCCATAATATAAATTAGATTAAAGGCAGTTTACCAAGTCCCAGTACAGCAAGTTTTCATTTTGCTCTCAAAGGAAGATAATCTACAATGTACATTTTAGAAGACAACTGCAGCATACGGGAGATACAACCAAAAAATGAAGAAAAAATTATGACTTCAATAGGACTTTATACACAAAATTCCTTGCTGGCTTAAAGAAGAATATCTGCATCCAGAAATGATACACTGAGTCTCAGTGTTTCCTTTACTGTGTTTTTTGTGCTAACTCTGCTAAATAACTAAAGAAAGGAGAGGAGTGCAGAACAGATAACTAGGTAATAGCAGGCATGATCACAACTAGCCTGCCCATTCCTTTAAACCTGGATCCAAGTTCTTTGACTTGAAACTGGAGTTATTCCACTGAGAAACTGTGGCAGGATATGTTCCTACACTGCAACAGATGCTATTAAAGCAGTTTCTTTTCATTATGAAAACAAAGCTAAAGCACTATAACATATGTTGTGTTGATTCATGTCTTAGAAAATATCATTCCATGGAGATATATTTGATAAATGCAATGAGAAAGCAGCTGATTCCTTGGAAAAATGCGTTTGACTGCAGCATTAGCCACTTGCATATTGTACTTGACAAACACTCAAATGTGATATGTTTTAATACATTGCCATAACACGTAAGGATTTTCATTCAGATGCAACACTATTCCTTTCTCTTCCTGAATGTTTTAAAAGATGCTACTTGCAAATGAAAAACATTGGTAAACAATTCCTTTTATGGGAATCTGACCCTGATGTTCAGTTGCTACCATTCAGACCTTAAGATTGTATGGTTCCGCATCTGCAAAAGAGAGATAATATTTCTGCCTCCCCCTCCGTGAATACACCCTTCATCTGTCTTCTTTGCTTATACTGCATACTGAACAATAAGACTGTGCCTTATTATATGCACAATACCTACACAGTCAGCACCTACACGGTTCTTGGCTGCAGCCTGTAGGTGCTCCTGTAAAAGAATTTTCCCCACATATTTTCCCTAACTGATATTCTTAGTACCAGCTTCAGCCAGCTGGATGGTGCCAATGATGCCGGCAGCATTTCCCTCCAGAGTACTGAGCCTAGAAGCAGCTGCGGGCTTCAAACCCCTTCCAGGACCGGCCCTGCGATCCCAGAGGGCTCCAGTTCCCCCATCTAGTGCTTTGACCATCTTAACAAATAACAAAATCTCCTCACCCAAGTGTTTGAAGAAGAGACTTAGCATACCATTTCTGGAATTGGTGTCTGGGAATGGACATGGCAATTATATCAGTGATACTGAGAAACACCAATTTCTTTGACAGTTATATCTGCTCCACAGAACTGACTACAGTAAGTGTTTGTTTCTGACAGTTGACTAGATAAGGTGAATCCATGGGGAGCTGATAGGTGCCCTAACAAGGTATATTCTTGCAGCATTTTCTTTCTGACCAGAAACCCACTCATATCACTGACAGCTGGCACCTTCAATAAAATTCAGCACAAACCAATCAAAACAACAGCCCATCTTACTGATGAATCTATGTCCCAAGACTGACTTGGTGCATTTGGCTGGAACAGGCTGTGTGAAACAGGAGTAGATTTTGGAGAACTGCCTTCTCTTATCTTTCTGTTTAGTATATTTGATATTAAAATATATTCTAACAAAATTTGAAGGGTGTTCTCTGCCCCCTTTAAAGAGCAACAAACATCTCTCAACTGAAGTAAAAACATTTAGTGAATTGATCCTTGATTCATTTCATTCACTTAAGAGGGGTTAAACCTGGTTGTAGGGACAGAACAGAGTAGACAAGGACTGTTTCAGGGGGCAGGGAATCTGTACAGAGCAGCTGTTTTAGGTCCTTGCCTGTCGCGTTGCTCCACTGGGATCAGAGGAGGAGGATACAAGTTGGAGCAGCCCAGGACAGAACAGGGAGAAGAGTCAAAATATTGGTCCAAAAAAACAACAAAAGATTTTATGGAGAATTATTTTTTATGCTGTTCCTCTTGAGAAAGACAGAATAAAGCTGACCAGCTCTCTAGCTTAGCTAAAAGCCTGATAACAGTCTTAAAAAGAAAACTCAAATAGTTAGATGCAAAAAGATCTCTTTCATTGTGTTCAAACTGAATTGCTGTAAAATGCCTTCACATAAAGCCAGATCCGCCCATGTCATAAACCCCTGTTGTCCTTTAGCTGCATTCAACCAGAGGTCAACAACGTGGCTCAAGCCAAGACTCAGCATAGAGGAGGAAAACTCCCAAGAGCTTTTTCTCCAAGCTGCTATCTTCTTTCTAGAGATTTAATCAACTCCCTAGAGTCAGAGCAAGCACCCTGACTCTGGCACAGAAAAAGACACTCATGTCTTTTTCACACGGTTGAGAAATCTGTCGGCCCCATGTGCTGAGATTGCAGCTTCGATCCTCTTTTTGGGGCACCACTGGTGCCAAGTTGCTTCCTGTTGCAGAGTCCAAATGTCCCTGTTCAGTGTCTCTGCGATTAGAAGCCGGGAGGCAGCAGTTCTTACCTCTGTGGTTATCCACAAACCCACTGATGGAGCTCCAGGGAAATAATTATAGTGCGTGGTTCTCCATTCCCCATGCTTTCAGATTCCAAGTTTCTTTTTCTCTCAAGCGACACAGTATGGTTGGCCGCTTTCACAGCATTAAACAAAGTCATTTGGTGGTGAAATCACTCAGCAACAGAGGAGAGAGGGCTTATTTATCGATTGAACTCCCCACAGACTTTACCTGACATTGCTGAAGTTTATAGGATCAGTTATTTGTGCCAGCAAATTGCAGTACATGGCTTTAGAAATTGTAAGCAAGCGCAATGTAATATTTAAAAATGAAAAATTGATTTCTTCATGAGAACGGTGTACAAAGCAGACAAGCATTCATTCTGCTTTGCTTGTTGGGAAGCACCATTGGATTGTGCTTTACAATGCACTACAGGGAGCAACGCAGATGTGTTGCTGTTGTGTACTGTCTTACTTTCACCACGGATCCCGTTAAATTCTCTGAGCGTATTCTTCTAGCTGAAGATCTGCTGCCAGGTGTGTCTGAGGTCAGAGCTCAGCACCTCTGTTGTTCAGTTAGCTGCCATGTTTTTTAGCTTGGCCTCCCCCCAGAAGTGGCTTGTAATAAAAGCAAGCTAAAAAGCAAAGAATAAGGGCACATGCCTGTCCTTCCTCACTAAGATTTGATTCTCTTGGCTTAGGATCGGGACAATATTAAAACAAAACTGGTATTTTCTTTGGCTAGCAGTGGGATATCTGGATGGGAGCAGGGTTGGGAACGGGCTGGTGGAAGGAGGGGAGAACATGCATCATGGTAGTGCGTCACTTGCATTGTGCTCCAGATAAAATATCTGAAAATTCATCAGGCTTTTGCCATCTGTTTAATTTTTGGAACGCCTCCAAGAAAGGACAATACCTATAAAGACAGTGTCCGTTTTAACTAACAGATTCCACTCTCTCCTCAAGCACGAATCACATGCATTTCACTTGTGGTCATGGATGCAGACATATGCATCTGAGTTTACATGAACACAGCTATTGTGAGGCAGAAGGCTTACTTCTCCTAATATGCAACTAATCCACCCAGCTATACGTGGACTTCTAAGCAAGCAACTCTACATCTCTGTAATGAGTATGTTATTTATTAGAGTTGGCTAAGCCTGCCTGGTTTAAATCTGGATTTAATCTTATCTTCAGATATTCAGTGTTGTGATTTTGGTTCGGCACAGTATCAGCATAAACACATATATACATATATATATTGCTATGTCTGGAAGTACCCACTCTACAGCTGTATTCCAAAGCTGTTCTCTCAGAAACACGCAACACCTGTATGTCAGTACAGCTCTCATTTTTCATTTTTAACAAATAGCAACTGAGAGCATACCAGAGTGACCAGCTACTGCTTATAGATTGCATGAACTGCCAGCCTTGAGAAGTCTCCTTAAACCAGCGGCACTCAAAGGAAAAAATTAAGGACCTTCATGTTTCCAGATAACGTATCTTAAGATCTGATCTCATAATGCAAGGGTCAGATGAAATCAAAACACTGTTTACAGCAGTGCTCTTTCTCCTCAGCTCTGCAGTTATTAAAGGCATTTAGCGTGAATTAATTAAAAAAAAAAAAAAAGAAAAATGCTCTTGACTAGCTTAAGGAGTAACATGTGGCATGTAATTTGGATTTCTGAGTGATTTAGACAAGTAAGCTGCATTACTCATCCGTCTCATTTAAGATATGTAGATTCCGTAATCTTCCATCTGGATTTTCAGAGAAACTTTGGGTTGCTGCTTGGTTGTTTGAAGAAGGCTGGAGGAGAAGTTTCATCTTAGAATGAACAAAGAAGGGTGAAAATTGTCCAACTGGAAAAAAATGAGCACATGTCAGAAAGTGACCCTGGGCTAGAGCAATGTATGGGAACCTTCAATTTATTTTCAATGACAGAATGATTCTTTTACTTTCTTTGCCACAACAAACAATTCCTCTGTATTTAATGCAGGACCCATTTAAAACCAGAGTGGCACATTGGTACATGACACTCACAAGCTTTGTCCACTGCCCTTGCTCCAGCTACAATACCGTCATATGAACGCATCGGTGATGACAGTATGAGAGATCAGACTGGAAGCGATCCATGGGCAAGCAAATCAGAACCTTCTCCTCTCAGGGAAAAAAATAAAAGGGAGGGATTTTTTAAGGGTATTTAAGAGAAAAACCATGCTACCTTTATCTGTAGTGCCAACATTGTGGAGTACAGATAATGCCCAGCTGCTTGCATAATTCTTAGTTCTAGTAGTTCAAATCTACGTGTTCCCTTTCATTAACTAGTGTATTGGGGCTATCCCCAGATACTCTCTATCCACTACTCAATGGAAGCCAATCTGCCCAAGCAACCAAACAGACGTTAGATCTGCCAAGAGGTACAGATGAGAAAAAAACTTCCTGTGATAAGCCTGCAGCCAACACGATTTGATCAATTCTGAAATGAACTGACGAACTGAAAAAAAAAAGGAAAAAAAATTATAAAACAATGGTCTTCAGAAAGATATTTACAAACTTCAGGGACAGATCTAGCAAAGGCAGTTGAGCCATGTTCATATGACATTTATTAGAGGGAAAGAACCAAAGTCTGTCTATCTAATTTGTTAAGCTTTGGAAAGCAACTGCAAAAAATCCTTAGCCAAGATCATCTATGGGAACAGATGCTCCACAGAGATAGAGAGGAGTGCACACAAACAGTGTTCCTCCCCTGTCCAAAATGAAAGAACAGTAAATAGGAGCAGCAGCTTCTTCAGGCCCATTTTTCCCTTGGCAGATTTCTGTGGCAGCAGGAGCCCAGCCAGGTTCACTGGAGCATCCTGATAGACCTTATTGGAAGTTGGGAATACCTGTTACTTGAAAACGGATCTTGGTGTGGGGCTTTTTCTCTAGACAGACTACTATGGAGGGTGCCTGGAAGGAGAGTGATGGGTGCAGTTCAGTAGAGCCCCACAATTGCTTTATAATTCAAAGGATCAAGGGGATAAGCTTGAGCATTAAAAAAATGAAATAAAATCAGTGTTACAGCCAAGCAATATGAGGTACTTTTGGCACCATTTGTTCATTTGGCAGACTGGCACACGGCAAGGTGAGATCAGCTTTGTGGCGCTGAACCATCAGTCTAATGTCTTGCCAAGTTCCTGGTACTGCTTTAAACACATAAGGCCCTCAGAGACTGCTGAAGTCAGAATCTGGGAAGTCTGGGTGTGAGTGACGGCGCACCCACACTAAAAGCCAGGGGCAGCCTCTGGCTGAGGGTCCGGTGGCTTCACGGTGGGAGAGGACTGGCCCAGCTAGGAATGATGCTAACACAAGCTGCCATAGGGCAGAAGACCTCAGTTCTGTGGCACAGCGAGCCATCCATCTGAGCCAGAGGAACGCTGACGGCAGCATCAAACTACGCCTCTTTGCCTTGATTCAGGTTTTTCCATTTTTCTTATTGCCTTAAGAAGGGACTGAAGGGTGATGTGCTCCCTGTGGGTGGTGGTCGGGTCCCACTCCATATGCAGGTTCCCTTTTGCAACAGCAGCAGCAGCAGCTGGAACCTCCGTGGGGCCAAGACCACCCTGTAGAGTAGATAAGGTGGTGACTCTCCTCCCTATCTCCCACCTCATTCCACAGGTCTTGGCAGTGTGGGTGAAACAAGGCATCGCTTCTCACAGACTGGGGTTTCCATTAAGCATAAGATGAGAGCTATGGCATTAGCTTAGGTGGCAGACATGCCTCCAGAGCTGCAGCAAGCAAGGCGTTACCAGTGAGATTAACAGAACTCCTAAGACACACATAATGTTTCTACCCGAGGTGGAGGAGGGAGGTGATTTGGCTCTCCATACCTGCCCAGAACAACCAGGCTGCAATTGAATCCAAGATATATGGTGTTTTAGGCCAGGCAACCAGGGATAACTCTGAACTAAAGGAAACAGAACTTTTGTGGAAAGCATAAAAACAGACGTATGAAAAATGTGGCATGACCAGGTTAGAGCTACTGCTGTTTAACAAAGAAAGAGCAACCAGACATAAACTATTTTTTTTGTGGTGTCCCCAGTGATATTTCAGTGTGAAGTGCCTGGGAATTGAGGTGGCAGCGAGGCAGGACCAGAAGCCAGAAGAGGGACTTTGCTCACAGCACAATTTCTCAAGCCAAATGGTTCAGAAATGGGCAGCCCTGTGCATGCAGCAAACACCAACACACCAGAATGAATTCAAAGTTGTTATTCCACAGATCCAGAACAAAAAAATAAATATAAGAAGGTGTTACCAGTGTGAGCCCTGAGGAATTTTTGTTTGACTTGGCACCAAAAACATGCTGTGAGATTCTTGACATGACAGTATCAGCTGTGATCTTTTATTGAGAAGATTTATGCAGCCCCGAAAGTGAGGATTTGGCAATTAACAGGAACAAGTTTGTCAACTGTGCTGCCTTGTTTAGACATTGTAAAAAATTATGTACACACTATGTGAAAAAACATTTATCCCACTGGTGGCAAGAGGGCATTCAGAAGATGTCACCATTAATGGTGCTTTCGTGAAATTTCCAGTTTAAGCGCTGATGTTTTCATTGCTGGGGAGGTACAAGTTCTGAATAATCACAGAAGAATGAGATGCAATGAGCAAAAGTGTGAGGCAGCTCCATGTAGAAGAATTTAGACAACATTTCTCTCTCACTTTAGTTTATTACAGTTTTCATTTTTTTGGAGTAGGGTCGGCCCTTTTAAATAGGAAGTAATCAGTTTGAAAACATGAGGCCGCATGATGTCTTGCATATTTACAGGAATAAATTTTCTTTAGCATATTTAAATAAGACAGTTTGACTGGTATCAGATTTTTAATGCAAAAGGACTACTGCTTGTAAGGTTTTCAAAAATAGGAATCCAAACACAGACCTCTGAAAGGCATCTATATAGGCTTTACATATGTAAAACTACTAAATTCTAAGTATGGCTTTTGGGTTTACCAATAGGGTGCAATACTGAGTTGATGGAAGTAAGACAGCTGCATTAGGAGCGCATGTTCACCTGTCCAGAGACCTCCTGAACAGCACCATGCTGCTTCCAGGGTACACAACTAGCCTGGATACCTTTACATAGCACCGTGTCATGCCATGCAAATGCATCCAAGCAAGCCCAGCTTGGAAATGTGACATTCAAGTTAGCAGCTAATGTTTGGTTTTACCATGTGTGTTTGAGGACAGTCATATTTCTTGTTGTCACTGTAGTGGAAATTTAGGAAGCACGAGTGTTTTGTCCTTCAAGGCTTGGCTCATATGACTACTCTTTGACAAGCCGTGGCATTGTTAATACTAATGAAGGAGCTTACGTGATAAGTGAAAGCTAGTGGGAATAGCATGGATAACGGTTAACAGTATACACAATGCTGTCCTTATTTAGTTCCAGATCTGGGTTATTTTTGAACCACTACTGCTGTTTGTTGTCATTATTGGGTTCAAAAACTGACTTGCTTTGTTCTCTTTCCAAGGGACAGAGTAAATCAGTTCCAACATTTGAAGCAGTGTATTTATGGCAGTGCAGAGCATGTGGCCCTGAACTGTGGCTGCAACCAAAACCAGAGAACAGCAAAAGCCCCTGGATGCATTTGTCACCCAGGGGAACTGGGCTGGGGAGTGGCTTCCTCACCATCTCCTTTTTCCTCCTTTTTTTTGTAAAAACATTTTGAAACAGCATATTAAAACATGTTGCCCTGCTTTCAGATCTAAACCCAAGGAATTTGACATGGCGGTGTTAGGAACTGAATGTGTCACCCCCATTGGATGGGTTTTGTCCCTGTCTCCTGTCTCCCCAGGAAGGGAGGAAGCACCAGTTGTCACTGCTTCATTAATTGTTCCTTTTCTTCCAGTGGTAAAGAGGGAAATTTTAAATGCCAGCTGGCACAGTTTGCAAGGGTGTATAATTTATGAGGCTCGTATGAAAAAGTGGAAAGATAACTACAATCAATATGAGTATAAGCAAAACATTCAGCTTGCAATCTTTGCCACACAGCGTGGCTGCCCATGCTTAGTTATCACTCGGCACATATTTTTTACTTTCCTGCACTGTAATTCTCAAGGTCTGGTTGTTTGTTGTTTTTTCTAAAAAGACTACATTTTTTTTTATGCTTCCCAAGGGAAAGAGGGACAGTCTGGAAAAAAAAATAAGATTGAAAAGATATAAAAAAATCACATATTTTGCCAAAAACAGATCAACACCATTGAATATTGTGGAGGGTGGAGGGGATGTGAAAGAAGAGGCAGGATTCTCACACAAGACAGCTCCTTACTGGAAATGGGAATGGTCTGAAGAAAGACAGGCAAGGCAGACTTTCACAAAGAAGAGGGGAGAGGAAAGGAAAGCAGAAATGTGGGAATCTTGGATACACAGAGCTACTGTTATTAGTTTCTAACTTTTCTAACCAAGATGTCTGCGTTATTGGCAATATCATCAGAACAAAAGCCAGGTGTCTGCAGATTTGCATAGATTTACATATGTTTAATGATATCTGAACCATTGTGCAAATGCATATCTGATCTATACAAAGGGGAAAATGGAAATACAGAAATACTTCAGGGTTTAAATTCATTTCTTCTGCATATGTATTTTCCTTCCTTCTGCCTGTGTATTCTCCTTCCTCCCTTCCAGCGGGAGACTTTCACTCTAGTATCACATCATCCTAAAAATGTTTCACTTGATGAAAAACCCCACTGCCACATCTCCCCCCCTAATTTAACTATACTCCCCTAAGTTTGCTATATTATCTCCCACAGAAAATCAGGAATTTCAGCCCACTCCTAAAGTAAACCAGCCTTGAGATCCATACATATTGCCAGATGTGAACACAGATAACTTTAGTTTCTTAGTGCTATATGTTTCCAATCATTTTCTTAAATAAGAAGCATCTGTCTTAAATAGCACGAAGCACTGGTGCCAGCATCCCTAGGAAGGGTTTGGCAGGGACTGTGGTCTCTGTTCTTGGAGGTGCCAGAGGCTGCAGACAAGGATTTGTGTTGTCATGTAAAGAGCTCCGGCCTGGCAATTCATGCAATTCTCCATTACATACATTTATTTATGCAAATTATTTTTTTCCTGGGAGGTGAAGAACTAAGCAAAAGACAAGGCAGACTTCAGCTCAGCATCTCCAGTGTGTGGGCATGGATGCATACCTGAGAGGTGATACCTTAATCTATGCAGCTGTGTGTCGCCGGAGGTACCATGACCTGTGATGATCCCCTCACCAGATGAATAGGGGCGGCTTGGGAGAAAAAGCTGGTGAAGGCGCAACAGGGCCAACGCTGAAGGCAGACCTCCCTCACCGCTAACAGAGTTGAAGCACTCTCACAGACAATGAAGATGATTTGATTTTGTCTTCACCACCTCTTGTGGAATAGTTTAAAAATCCATTTAGTTTGACTTAATACATTTTTTATGTGTATCTGAATTCCACCCTTAAATGAAAATAATATTCAGGAGTCTTTCCCATTAAAACTATGTACAGATCTCTAGAACATAAAATACACACTTGGAAGGGAGTCTGAAGATAGATTTGTTAGACTATCTGTCCTGCTGGGACTATTTATAATTGGGGCGGCAGACTTAGGTTTCCAGATTGTCCAAGCATTATTCTGCTGTACCGTACAGAGGTAGCAGGCAGGGTGATAGCACATAGAATTATTTATCAGAATGAATATAATTAAATCTTGAAGTGAAAAGCACAAGAAAGGAAAAAAAAAACCCAGTGGAGCAATATGGACTAGGATTGTTATTTACTGAAAAGATAGGGGAAAATACAAAGGGAAGAGCATGAAAGACAAAAATTACCACCTTCTCACAGTGCAAGTAAGCTTTAGCAGATCTGCTGACAGAAAATGTTTCCCAAACTAGTTTTATTTAAAGAGTCTCTGAAAGGGCAAATTGTCTAGTAATCAAGTCATTTCATGACTTAATTTACCTTGATTAGCATGGTACTTTTGGAAAAATTCTAATCAATTTTAGCTTCTAGTAAACTGGAAACACCACATAAATTGCTGTCACAGTCCTAAACTGCTAATCAATTTTGAAAATCTAAATCAATGTGCATTTTTACACTATTATTTTTCAGTCATTGGCTTAAATGCCTTTCTTCACCTTGTAAAATAATTAGAGAAAAAGACGCCATGCTTTGGCATTGCAGTTTTTACTTAAAATAATGAATATGTAAGAACTATGAAAAGTAAAAATGTTTTTAGTAAGCAAGATCATCATAAGGTCATTTCATTTGTTTCTTCATCTGAAGAAGAGCATTCTTCTATGTAAGGACCTCACATTTTTTAAGCATACGCTGCATATTTACACTGCGTAATGCAAACTGCTGGGTATGTTATAGTAACAGATTTTCTGAAAAGCTGGAGCCAAAAAAATACCTCTGTTATATGATCCTTGTGTTTTGCAAGCATAAAAGTATCCCACAGAATACCGTGAAATAATTGATAGTGCAGCCACACAAGAGTTTTCTATATTATCATGCATCTCTCTCATTTTACATGTTGCCACAAATAAAGGTCTTTAGGCAGTGCAACTGTGCCTAGAAATTGTGAATTTTCAGATGTTAAAGGCTCAGGCATTTTTTTTAGCAACCAAATCTAATCATCAGCCATCTGGAGCTTCTTTCACTTATATGTGTATTAGAAGAATAGAGAGACCTGATCTCTTTTGTAAAGAAGAAAAACCCCAATCCTAATTTCATTGAAATACCCTATTGCACTATGCCTACCTTTTTCTCTGTGTGTTTCTGAAAGAGACCCGTAACTCTTGCCAGCAGAAGGCAGGCCATCACATACATCCACCTGACAAAAAAAAAGCCTCTGTCTGGATGTGGACATCATTCTTTAGGCTGGAAGGAAAACGACACAAGATAGGTCAAGGCCTAGGAAAAAAATGGCAAACAACCCTGTGAAATGTGGAACAGTAGCAGAGCAGTGCTGGCTTCCCCCAGAAGATACTGGTGTGGCTACAGGACAATGTCTTCTGGCTTATGAAGCAGATAGTAAAGTGGGGCAGCCAGAGGCCAGAGAGTTGTGCTCCCCCGAATGACACCCAGTAAGGAACAGGGTATGTTAAAACTACTTGTAGCTATATAGATGTCTATATTTGGAAGTACATTTCCCTGTTCTTCCTAGACTGCCCATGGAAAAGTTCAGAGTATCCTTTTTAGGCTATATTGCCTTTTGCAGAAGAAATCTCCATTTGACTGCATGTAGAGCCTAAGAACTTATCTCAGGTAGGAGCGGTAGTTATGTGATGTACAGACTTCTCCCCTGAGAGGTCCAGTGATGTTTGAGCACCATTTGGATCCTTGCAAGTACTGTCTTGGCTTGTGCCCCTGTGTGCCAGTGCTGCACATTTGGGCCCAGTGCACTGGGGATCATTCCCAAGGTATTCCTGTTGCTCCCAGCTGAGGTCGACCAGTAGACGATTTTCAACTCCATCTCCTCCTATATGTTGCCCTCTGTGTGCTCTGCCTTGACTGATTTGTACATAATCTAGCTGATGTGTATTACACCAGGGCCCATGACCCGTCTTTCTCGTAGTTCTGCAGATCCTATGTGCACAGGCTGATTTTCTCAACATCCTCACTCCATAAGCCGGTTCCCAAGAATTTCTGGTTTTATGTAGTGTATCACTTCTGGCTGACCAGAGTGAGCGTGAGCTGTCTGCCACTGTACCACTCCTATTTACTAGAGACATCTAGGGCATAAAAAATGTAAACCAAAAAGCTTTCTTATGGTGCTATTTTTGTGCTACTTTCCTTCCACAATCTGGACCCTCACGTCCAACTCAGTTGTAGCTTGGGCAGCAGAAGGCATAAGAACTTGTGGATCCTTCACGTACATCAAGACGCAAGAGAAATTAGGTTTCCTTCATTTAATTAAAGCAATGTGATTTCCAACCTCCCAAACACTGATAAAGGCTGAGAAAACATAGTTTAGAAGACAAAGAGTTTGTGTCCCAGAATAATTATCGTTAGGAGGACTCAGTTGTTTGTCAGTAACTGGTATAGGACACATGTAAAGAAACACTGTTAATACAAAATGCTGTAAATGTTATAAATAGCTGATGCTCACAAAGTGAAAGTAAAGATGCTATTAAGTTTTCAGTAAAGGATGACCCACCTCCATGGTGTCAGACAAATGTCAGCGCTCATCTATGCTTTAGAACCTGAAAGATCAGTACTGAAGAGGACTGCACATTCTCAGTGGTGACCTTGATGGCTCAAAATGCTAGTCAAAACCCTGGGTGATGTTCTATTTGTGGAGAAAAATTGCATGGAATTAGGCTGTTCTTTGATGTGAGCCCACGTATTTAACACACGAAGTCCTGTTTCCTTCAGAAAGGCAGAGGTAGAACAACAGAGAGACATGACCAAATTCCCAAGATTTTCTCATCTACCATTCAGTCTAAAATACCTCCTCGTGATGCCCATCCCTTAGACCATGCTCTCAGTTCCTGCCCAGGCTGTTTCTCGTGCATCTTTCCAACTTCTCATTGCCTTCTACATTAACATGCAAAACAATAACTGGCAGAAATCAGCTTATCCACCATGTGCCTTGCATGTCCCTTCATTTTGGATAGTAGTTGAATGCCTACATACGGAGTAAAGTTCACCTTTCTTCGTAAAGGAGAGTGCTTGGGTTTTATGCCTACCTTAAGCGAAGGGCATCAGCTTCCTTGTCCCTCTCCATTTCAGTGGGTGGGATTCCTCTTGCTTGAATCTCAGCTCAGAAGAACACTTCTAGGATGCAAATCATCTGACTATTCACATGTCTGCCTTGGGATGAGACGACTTGTATGTTAAAATTTTTACAACAGGAACATTGGTTGACCTGCTTAGACATAAACAGTTGTGCTCTAGGTCTCTGAATTTGGTCAGATTAGCCCATTCAGTGGCAGTCTGAAGAGATATGTTGAAGAACCACTAAAACACAGAAGTAACTCAGGATATAGGTATGCCATCAGCACTAAGGAAATATTGAACTTTGAAGACATACCATCACTGTTATGACATGCAATTGGAGGCTCAAAGAGACACTTATGCCCTGAAAGCTGATAAGCGTCGGTTCTGTCAGAAAGTGGATCTGTGGAGAAATACATGCCTGGGACAAGCACTGACTCCTTTAATGCTCTGCTCTGTTTATGGACAGAGATTATGAATCTAAGTGCATTCACTTCTCTAAAACAACATGAGAGTGGCTATGAAAATTACATCCAAAGATACCATTGGAGACAAATTAATCATCATTAGACTATTGGTCATAGCAGCAAAAATATAAGTATTGTGTGTATTTGAAAGATGAGGCAGAAGAAGAGAAAATGAAAGTAAGAAATTAAACAACTCAGTTAAGGGAGGCTGAAAAAGGAGAGGAATTACAGAAATATGGAAAAGAGTAGAGGAGACAGGAATTCAAAGGGGATGGGCAATAGAAAAGCAAGAGGGCACATACCAATGTAAAAATTGTCATTCCAGACCTGAGCCACTGCCCTTGATGCTCAGCACCTTGTTTCTGCTAGAAACCAGGATTAGATCCTTCAGAGGATGGTGCAAGACAACCATCTGTTGAAAACCTGTGATGTAATCAGCCTATCAAGGAAGTTTCCTCCTAACTCTTGTCATTACTTTGATTATTTGAAGTTCCGAAGCATGAAGGAGGGGTGACAACTGAGGTAAAAATAAAAACATAAGGTGGAAGGAGTGAGGAAAAGAACAAACTGGGATATAAAATGAGCCCAGAGGATCAGGACTGGTTTTCCCCTAGCACTGTGCTGAATAGAGGATCCAATTCAAAGTCTTCATGTTGGCCTTCTGTATAACATACAGGAGAGCGCATTATCTTTGATGAGAATGTTTTCTGTAGTTTTCTGAGATGCTTGCCAAAGCTGCAGGATTTCTAAGTTACCCACTTCCTCAGTGTAATTTTTTTTTTTATTTTAAAAGTGGACTACACTTTTTCACTCCTTAATCCTCACAAAAACTTTCAAAAAATGGTTCCTGTCCCTTTCTTATGTCTTCTCTGCTTCTTATCAAAAGTAATCTGAAATACATTGACTTGGCTCTGTGAGCTGCCCAGATTTGGATACTCAAGCGGCTCATTGTTCTTTCAAGCTCTCATTTCAAATCTATATACTTGTATGATTAATATTAAATATGTACTCTGGCATGTGCTGTCAGGGCAGGAAGCTTTCTTAACTGATATGGACTAGGTATAGAGAGTTACCAAGGAATTCCACCGTGAGTGTTTACCAGCAAAGGTGTAGAAGAGTGGCAATTGCCCCAGGGCAGCTCCAGGAGGAGTCGTAGCTCAGGCAGCCCCAGCTTTCCCTCATGCTTTCTGTTGTGGAGAGGGAGCCTGTTCAGTGCTATAACCTCTCCAGAGAGTGAAGCAGATGCTGCACTTTGTGCTTACTTAAGCCAGCACTGCTCAGGGTACCTGACATAAGATAAGCAGAGCTCAGAGAGACTGCAGGAACAGCTTTATCCAAGTATTTTTACCTTAGTAATTCAAGGCAATGCAAGACCCAGAAATCCCTTTAAGTAGCCCCTATTGCTCTTCCAGATGAGTTCCTCTCATGACGGCCCTAGCACCAAGCTGTTAAGTAGAAGTGACAACCAGAGCAGGCCTTGTGTACTTCTGCATGTCAGGTACTTGGGAAGAGGAGCTGCTGCCTAACAGCATTCACCCTGAGCGGAGAGAAGGGAACGTGTTTGAATGTTTTAGTACAAATACATCAGCTCCGTGCAGGATATTGAAACCGATCAGCAGATCCTGTGATCAGCGCCTCAGAGCTGACTGATGTGTCAGTTGTGTCAGCCTGTTGTCAGAGATAAGTTTTTATTGTTTATGGTTGTCACTTGAGCTGGAGATTAAATATGAGACCTACTAAATTTGCAGGATTGCTATCTTACTGTGGACATAAGCTTTTGAATGTGCCTTGGACAAAAATGTTATTACATTGGAGAAAATGGTTCCTATGCACCTCCTACATGTCAGTTTCTACACCTTAACTTGCTCAGCCTGTATTAAAAACTTTATTTTCAGGAGAGTAACTGGATCACCATCTTACCAGGGAATCCTATTCAAGAAAGCATGCAATTTCCTTACCTTCAGAGAAATAAAACCCTTTGAAGACATGGCAAGGTAAAAAAAGAGAGTAGCTGGCAAAAAATCCCATGCTCCCATAGCAGACTGACCCTTTACAATGCTGATCTAAATGGCATGCCTCTTTTCATATTGCATTAGTGTTTCAATTTCTGCCTCTCCTTGAGTTTAGCTTCCAGGATTTTGCAATTTATAGTCCAGTGTTTTGCTTTTCTGTTTCTGGTCTTGTGTTGCTTACTTTGCCCAAGCCTGTAAAACTGGATGACCATTTTGCTCCGACAAATTTGCTCAGGGTCAGCAGGGTAAAAAGTCTGACAGAGGAACTATAAAGAAAAAAAAAATGCGCAAAGACATGGACAGAGTTTCTCCTCAAGCACAGCTAAGACAGCTCTAGGCTCAGTCTTTGTTTATGGCATAGTTACCACCATTCGTGCTTTGGGGAGGGAAGAGAACTAGTACTGGAGGAATCTGAATGTGCTGCATAGAGAACACACTTTTTTGCCAGGCACCTGATAGACCCCCCCATCACACAAACATCTGAGTGTAACAGATTGCTTTTTCTCTGAGATTCAGATGGGAAATGCTTGTCAGACAAAATAAAAGAATGAATGTTTTCTAAAAATAGTCGATCTGTTTTTTCTGTGACAAACAAAGATTTATGTGGACCCATATTAATAACAATATGTTTCACATTTCCTGGTCTGACTGCTATGTGTATCTCATAAATTGATAACTTTATTCATAGGATGCAAAAAAATAAAAGTGCAAGAGTAGCATTTTTTAGAGGATGAAAGAAAGAGGACTAGTGTTTCTAGAAAATAAGGTGGTGTTTTGTACAAGGAAGTGGGAGAGCTGGGGGACAGGAAGAGAGATGCTGTGTCCCAACTCTCTTCCCTCCAAGTGAGGTGTGAACATTAAATGCCTGCTTAGGGCAAAGACTGGTGACATATTAGTCTCTCATGAACTGAAGAAGAAAGGTGCTTTTGTGGATTAGGTGGTAAACCAGGACTTAAGAGATCCCTCATGCTCATTCCTTGACAGGTTTCCTGTGTGATACTGAGTGTGTCACTTCAGGAAAGACTCATCTCAGCTGCCTTCAGCCATGTAGTAGTTACTTAAAAGGTAGAGATATGGCCATTTCCAATAAGCAACTAATTCCTCTGGTCTGAGACATCTCCTAAAGTCGGGATGACCTGCCCAGCAGACAATCTGGCAGCTGCAGCCCAGCATCTGGCTGACCCCCACTGGGACCTGCCTGTACGGCACGGGCGGCTGGCCACCTCGCCATCCTCCCTGGGACAGGGACGTCTGCTCCGACTGGCACCTCCTCAGGACACACTCTGTCTCGCGCAGCATGCTCACGTAGTGCCGGGTAGAATGGGACCCTGGATTTCCTGTGAGTCTGCTGAGCAATTCTGCAGTAATAAGTGAATAATAGCAGCAAAGAGTTGCTTCGGGCTTGGTAAACTTCAAGTTTTATGGCAGAAGGCGTCTCGATTCAGAGAGCTACAGAGTGTGAACAGCCATCCTAACAGTGCATACTCTATTGTTTTGTGTCTCAACTTCTGTAATTTAGAAATCCAGTGACAATAAAACCAGAAAAACTGGCCCCAATGAGTGAAATATGCATTGCCCTCTGTCTTTTTTTTACCTTTCATGGTTGGAAGCCCAGTGTGATCTAGCTGACAGGGTAAAGTTTCCCAGACTTCTGTTATGTTGGTTTCTCCATTGGTCCTGACAGCATCCACGAAAGCACACCGGCAATACAATTTGCCTGAGCACATCTAGAGGGCCTGCTCAGTCACCCTTAAAAATCCCACAAAAGGGGTTTAATTGAACAGAAATTTATCTTTGCATTTAACCACTTCTTGTGCTCCACTCCCCTCGCTCCCCCATGCCGTACCACTGAGCCCTGTGGGTATATAAGCCAGGAAAAGGCTGATTTGAGACAAGGGCTGTGTTCCCAGGAGCATGGCTGACCCACAGCACCCCATCGGAGGTGGGCAGCCAGCGGAGGCTGCCACAGAGCAGCCGTGCTCTGCTACCTATAGCCATGGCACATTCCCAGCCTGTTGCAAAAGCCCAGGAAAACATGGGCAAACGCCAGGACGGTGGCTTCAGCAGAGGCGTGCTATGCTGCAGCTGAGGTGGGAGAGGAGCACTGGCATGGCAGTGGGTGATGAAGCCTCAGCTGGCAAATGCAATGGACAGATGACTTCTGCTCGTGAGAACAGCCTCGAGGACATCGGGGTGACATTCAGAGCACAGCCACAGGCTCTGCCCAGTCTTCCTGCGCATCCTTGGCTCACCTGTCCCATCTCCCCATCTGCAAAAGAGGAGCATGACATCATTTACTTTCTTCCTGTTTTCTCTGTGTGCCTTGGGGGCCCATCCTCCCCCCCCCACCCAGCACCCGCAGCACCTGGTGCAGCACGGCGTTGACAGGGCCACTGCTGAAATGGAAAGAGTGACTGTTTTTTACAGCCCCAGTGCTTTAACCTGACTGGTCCCCACTTCCCAGGGTCAGACTCACCAAAATCCTGAACTTTAACAGTTCCTGTCTCCAGTATTGATCAATCTGGAGTGACCGTAGCTCTCTTTCAGATCCAACACAGGTCACGAGCAAAGAGACTTTGGCAGGCTCAGCCGAATCCCTCACGGGCTCTTCTCTCAGGAGGGTCATGACAGCGTACAGTTTGGCTCTAGCTGTATGAATGGTGCTCGACGCTTACAAAATTCAAGGCAGAGGAGCAGCGGCAGGTTTTCAGATCAGGCTACTCCCGCAGCATACTGAGGGGAAATTTGCTTTGCTTGTCTACACCTCCACGTGCTTCATTCTTGTTAGCAGTGCCCACTTTTCACAGGCAAAACCGAGGCACGCAAATCAGGCTGAGAAGAATTGTTTGCCCCTATCACAGAGTAAGATTTCTGATCCCGATCATTGTTCTTGAGCTGGCCTTGAAATTTTCAATCCCTTCTCATGTAAGTTGACATGCACCCCATTTTTTTCCTGCCTCCATTCTTGGAGAAATTAAATTTTACAGAAATAAAAGAAGCACATTGAGAATGGATGCACGTTTCATTTACTCTAATTATGCACAGTGAAAAGTTTCCATTTCAACAAACCTCATTGATATTCTGCTGTGAACTTGACTGGGGGGAAAAAAAAAAAGAACACAAAAGGAGATTTTACCAGTCAATCGGCTCTAACTGAAAAAAGGGTTTGTGGATTTAAGAATATTTCATTTTTCTCTTTAACTTCCTTCCCTTCTCTTTATGATTGCTGTAATGACAAAACACCTCCCTGGATCACCCTGAGATTCTGGGGTGATGGTAGTACCCTAATACTCTGATAGAGAAGCTAGTGTTATTTTATGGATTAATTCCAAATAGCAGGATATAATGTGTCAATATTGCACAGGGCTTTGTGTTGTATGTGAATATGCCAGCTCTTAGACCTCTGGGAGAAATACTTATTTATCTCACAGATGTGGTTAAATCTCTCAATATTTCATGACCCCTGTCACTAATGCAGTTAGACTTTACATGATCTTTACAAACAGTGTTCATAAAACTTACATATACAGGGATTTAATAGATCTGAGAGCAAGCTCAAGGATCATAACGTGAAACACTGAATAATTTATTAGAAAATATAGAAAACCTCAAAGAGAAAAAGAGACAAGAGTATTTTTTACTTACAAACCCTATGAACAATGTTCTCTCAGAGGCGGAAACTGTTAAATTCTGCTGAGATTTTCTTTATCATTATCAATAATACATAAATTAAAAATAAGAGAATCGTATTTTCATAAGTGTTAGCATCCTTGCTTCCTTCTCAAGCAAAAAAAGTCTGAACTAAACCTACTGCAGTAATTGTCTGTGCCATGACAAATATAGTGTTGTCATGAAAAATACCACAGTGAATTACTTTCTGCATTCCCGGATATGAAAAATGTTTGTTATGCTTGAGTTAAAGTTTTTAATATGTATCAGTGGCTTAAAGAGGATAAACACTAATAGCATTTTATTGTTTAATAGTCTAAACATCAGGAATACAAAATTAAAATTACACCAGAAAACACTGTAATGACTGCAATATACAGTCAGAGAGGATAATGCAATGACCTGAGGTTTATCTCTCTCTATATATCATCATCTTCCTTTGAATTTTTTAATCTGCAGTCCTGATTAAGAAATTGGACAGAAATTCCTCAAAATATATATGAGCAAGACATGTCCCTGAATTGTGCAGGTACAAATATGAGATGAGTTTGGGAAACTCTTCCATAACATCAGTATGTTTTAATCTTTGTTCTTTTCAGCTGCGATATGCTGTAAACCTCCTCTTTCTGTTCAGCGCGGGCTCAAGTCGCCTCCCCAGGCTGCTCTGACCCGGCAGTGAGTTCACACCATCCTCTCCTCTCCTGCAGCAAATGGAACTCCTTGGTGTGTTCCTCCATGATGCATTTGAATATTTTTATCTGCCTCCCCCACCAAGTTTGAGGTGTTTTTCTGGCAGGTGGCAGCCTGTGTGGCCTGTGCCTGTGTTCTCATGATGTTCGTGTTTATACCAGCTGCATCAACTAAGAATATTTCTTTTCCTTTTTTTTTTCTTTTTTTTTTTTCTTTTAATCTTCCCTTTTCTTCTTTTTCTGCAAGAAGGTAACAAGTGATCCCTTCAGACCCCAGTATCCCAACAGTAGATAAGATGTGCTGATACATGAACCAAGGCTTCCCCTGACAGCCAGCTTCACACCTGGGTCAGTTTGTTTCTAATCCTTTCATGCAGGAACACACATTCCCCCAAATCCCCACAGCACTAGTTCTTCCCCCACCCTGACTCCAATGAGGCATCAAGACAGATTTTGCTGCGGATTTCACAGATTTATATTTCATCACTCAAAGCACAAGCCTTGCAAACTCAGTGAAGAAATGCTTATATGCTTTCCAAGGGGACACCACTCTCTAGTCTTGCCCTGTCTCCAGAGTCGTTTCTCAGCCATCCTTTCTTCTGATACTATTTGCAAAGTGGAGCCAATAAACTTAAATGGATTTACTAACCTGAAGCAAGGGTTTAGGGGAGAGTTTGATACTGTGTCATATTGTTATCACTTTTGGTTTTCTTTTTCCATGTTTCTTGTGCTGGAACATAATTGTATATGACTATAAATTGCCACAGTTACTAGTGTGGCCACAAAAATATTCTACACTGTAATATATGAATGAAACATGCTGGGAGCCCACTAAAAGTGTGATGAAAGTGGAAATGGAGCAGCTGTGTCTGGCATATAAAACCCGGAAAGTGCCTTTAGTCCAAAAGGATTAATAATCCTAATGTTTCCATCTACCCTACTGATCTTCAAAAGAAATGCTTCATCAAAAAAAAAAAAAAAAAAAAAAGGGGGTTTTTGACCATGCAATGTATAAAAAAAATTAAANAAAAAAAAAAAAAGAGGGTGTTTTTGACCATGCAATGTATAAAAACAATTAAAGTCGCACCATTTCAGACATGAAAATTTGCTTTAGTAAGGTTAAGGTGAAAAATGGTTGCCACTGGACTGATAGGCAAAGCCCTCTTAAATCAAGAGGAGTTCTTCCACAACTTTCAGTGGGATTTAGGTCAGGTCATCAGAGAAAATGGGAAAGACAGAAGGGCAGAAGTCTCTCCTTGGGTTCACAAATGAGAAAAAAAGGTAAGAAACAGGTATGGCAGAAGATGCAAAAGCTGCAAAATAAGTACTACAAGATCAACTGATGGAAAACACAAAGTGAAATAGGGAAAGACGTTAGGGCTGAGGGTAGAAAAGGGGACAGGTCTTTTAAGAATCTCTGTGCTGTTGCTTTGCACCTAACAAATGAAGATCCACCCCCATATTCTAGATGTTGCATAGAAAAGCACAGCATTTGAAACAAGAAAGGAAAATTTATGTGGTAGAGCTGGGCAACATTTGTCAGTTAAATTTTTTTGGGGGACCAGAAATGCAGATTTGTTCTTCCTGAAATATTTAACAAATTCACTTCCTTTTCATTGAATTGCTCTTGTCATGAAAAGAAAACAAGACAAAAAAATAGATATTTTGTTTTGACATTTTCCAAAAGAAATGATTCAAGTTTTCAACCAAGCTTTTCATTTTTAATTTTCCTTCCTCTCACCTCTTTTTCTGAGGGGCAAAAAAAATGTGTATACGTTTCAAGATTATTGCAACTGCGAAGAGCTGTTTCAAGTCAAGTTGAACACACTACTTTGATGCTTTAAAAAATAAAATATTGTTTTTCAACTCAGCAAACTTTTTTTTAACACAAATTTATTTTCAATTTGTTCTGAGATTATTTTTATTTCTGTCTTTCTGGAACTGCCAAAAACACTGTCAAGAAGGTTGTATATTATTAATACACTACAAAATGCACTTGGAAGAGAGCTCCAGAAATTGTATGTGAGCTCTCTGCAACTGTTAAACAAGGACAAACAGAAACATTTACAATGACAATGCCCTAAATTATTCTGACTCCATAGTCACTGTAACCGGATACCATGGTTATGATAAAAGAAAACATCCAGCTTTGCTGGACTTCATGAACAGCACAAACCACTTGCTGCCCAGCAACCCAGTATTTTTGCTTGAGGACCAAATGAGCCCCTGGACTGCATGTATCTTTTGTTTCTCAGTTGAGAAATACAAATTTATGATTGTGACCATGAAAAAAACTTTACGTTGTTGTGCTGAAAGTGGAAAGCTTGCCAGCTTTGCTACTACATGAGAGCAGTTATCTGGGTGGTACCTTAAGGGCTGAATATGAGCAAAGAATAATTCTAACGTCGTGGTGTGCACTGCAGTAGTAAGGGTATGTCAGCATTTCAGTGTAAAGTCTGTGTCCTTGACAAAATGCTCTCCCTGAATTTTGACTTCTTCAACTGATCAAAAAATAAAAAAGGATTTCCAGATTCGTATTTTTATAGTTACTTACTCTGAACTTCAATTTAAAGATTTGTTTCGGAGTCTCTTATAAAGCAGAGTACATTTCTCTCTAGCCACACATCACTCCCACTTAAAAAAAATATGATTTCTGATACAAACAGGTTTCCTTTGCCTTATGAGATGGGCAGGTCCAGCAGAGAAGTGCCAGCAGGATTTGTTCTGTAATTTTAAAAACAAATTTATTTGCAGCACATACTAGTAGCTCTAAGGTAAATCTCAGAGTTAAAAAAACCAAACCAAGCCAAACCAAAACAATCCAAACCAAAGAAAAAAACCAAACAAACCACCACAAAATATCACATAGACATGATTGAAATGAAAGAGAGGTGAGAGGAGTGGAGGGGAGAGGAAACGGTTAGCAACAAAGTAACAAAAATAATTAAAAAAAAAAAAAGATTATTTTAAAATAGTAGAGGACACAGTAACATAGAAGTAGCTGCATTGGGTCAGGCTGAAGTTATATACATCTCAGTGTCCTGTCTCCAAGCATCGCTGGAACAGAATACATTAAGTACGGGAGCCAGGCAGACACGTGTGATGCTTTGCATAGGCGCTATCTCAGCTCTCAGACACTTGAGGCTGTAGGACTTCTTGAGTGAGCCACGCTTTCTGTTTAACCAGTATGCCTTGATGGATTTTTGCTCCAGGTATTTTTCCCCTTGAAACCATGCAAACCTTTGGAGTGTACAACAAACTGTTTCAAGAAGTTTCTCAGATTAACGACCCATATTTGAAGAGCAGCCTCCTTTTGCTTCATGTGAACTGATTTCTGGCTGACTTCATTTGATGCCCCTAATCCCAGAGTGTAAACAATTGGAAGTAGTAGTTGACAATCTAACCCTCTTTGCTTGTTTCATGCCGTCGGTGACTGTAACTCAGATTTTAGTTTTCACAGATGTAGGTATTCATTTCAAATTTAGTACATTTCAAGTAGACTGATGATATGCAGAACTGGTAAGGACTCGCAGCACCTCTAGACTCCTTTGGAGTATGGGTACTCTGCACCTCTAAGAAATTTGGATTGTGGCAAAATCTGAACACGCTTGATCTGTAATGCTGAGAGTATTTTACTAAACCGTTGCTGGCAGAAATTCTGAATGAATTCTTCAGCACAGTCTGAAAAACATGGCTGGGTCTAAATACGTTCACTAATATGGTCTTGTAGAACCAATAGATCCCAGTGTTATCAATGATCCTATATAACAACGATGTATTTTTATATAGTTGTAAGTACAATAGAAAAAATAAAAGGAAAGAGATCTGAAAGATCAAGAAAATAGCACACAGCAAACAGTTAAAATAATAGAGGATTTGATTTATATTCACAAAAGGCAGAAAAAATCAGAGTTAAGCCCACATTTCCTTTTTTAAATCATGCCATTTTGCTTCAGAATTTCAGAAGCCTTTCAAAATTGATAGCTTATCTTGTGATTACTGCCTTGTTCTTCAATCGAGTAGGGTAACACAGCATGGTACAGAGGTTTACCTGTCTGTAGAGATCAAGTCAGGCCCTAAACAGCACTTTAACACAGTTTTCCAGGGGGTTCTGACATACAAGTAATTAGCTTGTTTAGACAGATGACAATACAGCAACATTAATCAGTATTCCCTAGAGAATGGCAGGGTCAAAGTGAAGAGTTATCTTTTCACTTGGTGCAATTGTTCTCAATATTGAGAGCTCATTCAAGCTGGAGATTTAATCCCTATCAAACCCTCATTTCCAATGGCCCATTTCAACTGAAAGTAGCCCTTGTAGTCTTAGCTAGCACCACTACATCATTATTGAAGCACTGAACATCGGTAAATTAATTCTACAGTATGCAAATACTTCAATTTCCAACTGACAACTTTCCCCCATTCTCTGTTGGGGTCTGGCCTACTTTTGAAGTAATAAAGTATTCATGAAATGGAGGGGAAAATACAATTACTGGATGGGGGGACCTACCATCAAGTCTACCTCTGCTAACTGCATGCATGCCCAAGATGAGATGGGTTGAATCTTACCAGGTGAAGATGTGAATATTTTACAGACCATTCCCTCTGTCTCATGTTTGGGTTTTTTTTTTCAGAGAGCAGAGGCTGCCAGTTATAGTTCAAACTCAAGCTTTTCAACGGAAAGCTGTTGGCTTCTCCTTAGAATCTCACCAAAGGTTCTACTGGAGATTTTAACTTGTGGAGAGCTCTTGTTTCATGGGATTTTTACTGACCAGAATTGAAGGAGGACTTTCAACCAGGACACAGTTATATTATGAGAGTTTTCATTGAGAAACGCTCCTGGCAAACATACTAACACAAAAGGACTGTGATGTGTTTTCAGGCTATTAAAGGAATTCTTAATTGAGTTTAGTAGAATAAATCCTGTTCCCATAGCTTATGGAAGACCACCCTTTGGTTGCTTGGGCCATGAGCAAATTATATGCTCCCAGTACACAGTAAAATGGGAGAAGATGGGAACTTGGAGAAAAGGATGCAAAAGGCAAAATGCACAATTATGAAAATCTGAAAAAGGGGATGGAAAGAGTTCAGAGAAGCAAATAGCAAGTGTTTGGTCATATGGGGAAAAGAAAGACCTAGGAGATATGTGAGAGATAGACAGGAAAGGAGTACAGGTGAAATTAGAAGTTGTGGGTCCGGGACAAAAAAGTGGTGGAGGAGAAAACTGGATATGATCCAGAATAACATAAAAGAAATATGAAAAGTCCATATGTAAGGTAAGTTTACGTGAGAAGAGCTGACAAACAATAAAAGTCTTCTGAGACTGGAAACATCCAGTCACCAAGACCTGCAAAAGAAAGGTACCTTGCCTCTTTGTTAAAGAAAGAACTCTCTGACATTGAAACCAGTGTAAAAAATTATGCCTTTTTAATTTTTTTAATTTAATTTTGAAATTACAGGATATTATCCATTAAACACCTTATTTTCTTAACAGGCAGAACTAAATACAACCACGAGGCTATTCAGACCAACAAATGCAGTGCAGAGCAAGCCAGTGTTCTATAGTAGCTTACTTGGGTAATCTCTTTTGTTTACCCAGGTGAGGTCAGCTGTTTTTGAAAATGTTTGTCTTCCCCAAAATGCAGATGTATTGACCACTAGAGTTAGTATAGAAATAGCCCATAAACATATATTAATGCAGCCATGCATAGGCTTAATGCATTCACTGGCAAATGTTTGCTCGAACTGTTTTGATAGTTCAAATCGGTTGCTTTGTCCATCTCCATAGTAAAGTCTTGCAACATTCAGAATTTGCCAGCTTGATGACAATGGAATAATTAGCCCTTCAGACAGTCAAAAAAAAAAAAAAAAGAAGGGAAAAGAAACAAGTGCTATGCATTTGATTTAGTGTGCTAGCAACTACTAACCAATTAAAGGAAGACAACAAACGCTCCCTAATTAGCTTGCCCATATTCTTTATGGTGAATCTATGAGGGAAAAGGCATACAGGCCACGCCTGAATAAATACTGCTTACTCCTGCTGTTAGGAGACAGTTAGATTTTTCTTGTCCATCTCTCCTATTTTAGCATCATTTTTTATCCGCATATTAGAGTCTGTGACAGTTGTAATCACCATAAGTCTTAGAAAAACATGGTAGACTATTCTTATCTCAAGTAGCTATCACTAAAATGAACTAATAGTGTTTTCTTGTTTACTCAACTAAATAAGGATTACTCTTGCACTTGATTTATAATTTGATTATTGGAATCATTAACCATGACTCTCCCTATCCCAAAGAGAATTATGATGAAATGCATGGCTTTTTACCTGCTGTAGGAAACAGTCAATTAGAGGCTGAGGCAGGGGTTTTCTTTTGTTTGTTTTTTGTGTTTTTTTGTTGTTGTTTGGGTTTTTTGTTTTGTTTTGTTTTAACAGCAGGATTACTTATGGAATGTTAAAGTATGTGATACCATTGCTATGAAGGTAGGAGATGACATTTTAAAATGTGTTTCTCAACACTATTCTTGGTAGGATGTCATGAATGAAAATGGACTTGCCATGAATTCCTTGATACATGGCTAATGGTAGAAGTTGCTCAAGCTAGTTCATGTTTAGAAACACACATTTACACATAACAAGGTTGTGAAACCATTTTGTGATTTGGAATTTTAATGATTGAAGCACAAAGGTAGAATTCCGGTCACCTCCAAAGACTAGGCATCTCCATGAAGTTTTGCACAAAGATACAGGGAAAGCTGAGTCTTTGAAGAACTCTTCAAATTTGTACATCTTCAGGATCTCACCATGGTTTTCTGCATCATGCCCGCTGAGATTACACTCCCCTGTAGAACTGCAGGGACTTCAGTCTCTACTCCCTTTGTCTGTCTTTGCTGCTCACCCTTCACCTGTCAGTCTAAGAGTCTGTAGTTCTTTACATCTTGAGATGCTTCCTAGATGCAGCTGCTGAATTAACAGTTCCCATTCATAGAATCATAGAATAGTTTGGGTTGGAAGGGACCTTTAAAGGTCACCTAGTCCAAGGCCCTGAAATGAGCATGAGCACCTTCAACTTGGTCTTTTGACATTTTCACAATCACTCTTACAGTAAGATGCAAAGGTTTTTGGACCTAGTGTGGAAGTACACTATTTTATGGCAGAATAAGTCCCAATGATCTTGCCAGAATGCATTGGGAAATTGAGGCTTGCATATTCTGAAGTGTTGTCAGATTCAAGGTGCTTACAAGAGAATCTGAATCCCCCACAACTGGACACTGGAATGACAATGGCCATGGCACTTGGCCTTGTTGAACCTCATGAGGTTCCCAAGGGCCCACTTCTCGAGCCTGTCCAGGTCCCTCTGGATGGCATCCCGTCCCTCAGGCTTGTCAACAGCATCACTCAGTTTGGTGTCATCGGCAAACTTGCTGAGGGTGCACTCGATCACTCGATCCCACTGTCTATATCATTGATGAAGAAATTGGACAGTACTGGTTCCAATACGGACCCCTGAGGGACACCACTCATCACTGATCTCCATCTGAACGTTGAGCCCATTTCATCCCAACAATTACAATGCAAAATACTGCTGATATTAAAAAGATCTTCATTTTATGCTAGTGATAACTCTGCACTTAGGGAAGTGGGAGGTGGAGTACCATTTTAAATGTTTTGTATCTGACTCCAAATATGTTCTTAGTTTCCATTTGGAAGACAGTTTTTTCCATTTCTTACATATATTTTGGGTGGGTAAATGAAAGGACTCCATTCTTGGATGAAGATGAATGCAGACCACTTATGTCCTTTAGGTGGCGTAGGTGCCTATCAGGATGATCTTAGTAGAACCTTGAGACACCACACAAGCTTTTTAGTATTTCTCCAAAGTACAGGTAAAATCACAGTGCAGAATTTCTTGAACAGAATTAATTTTAACAATGTACTGTCCCGAAGATAAGAGCAAGAGGTAAGAAAAGTATTACAGTATTAATATTATCTGTGAGATATTACAGTATTACAGTATTAAAATTATCTCTGAGAAGAGAGAGTTTTGCCTGGGAAAATGTACTCATTTGTCAAGTATGTTTCCAGAACCTGAGGACCGACCTGAGGACTGCAGGTACTAAGTCTGCACATTCATATCTGCACAGGCAGAATTGAGAACTATACTTATGAACAGTGCCTTCGTTATACTGACATGCAATTACCAAGCCGTCAGGTGGGATTGTGAACACATAAACATAATACGCATTGTTTTCTGTACAAATCAGTTGTCAGGATCTGAAATTTTGTCTCCAAGTATTCCTTAATGCTATAATAAACAATGATCCCTGTGAAGACAGCTGGACGCACAACATGATTCTGTGAATCTTGGCAACAAGAAGTGGCAAGAAACGATCCTCATTGGCACTAAATTAAATAAATTAGCCCTGATCTTGGTCTTAATCCTGCCAATGCTGAAAATGATACGCCTTGATCCCTATTGTGATACAGATCAGATTGGTTTTGTTGTGGTCAGCTTAAAATCTATTCTCACATAATTTCAGTTATTCTAAATAAACAAACACAAAAAACAAAAGGCTGCCTTAATTACAGATCTAAGCACAATGAGTCTGATTGTTCTCCCACTTCAATGCATAGGGATGAGGCATAGCTCTAGCACGCTCACTGCCAGGCAAGAACATGAGGACTGATGCTGTGAAAAGGAAGGGTAGCCAGAGCCTAGAGGAATAGCAATATCCAATCTATGTAGATTCTGTGTAACCAGACTAGAGAAGGAAAATCACTCAGATTTATAGATTCAGACATTCATTTAGCTTCAGAACAGACAATGGTGTTATATCAGCAATCCCTTCAGTGCACTTACAGAGGTAATATGACCTTTCTGTTCTTGATTAATATTCTTCTGTTTACACATGGAAGAACAGCATTAATCCTTTCAGCTGTCCTATTTCCGTGTTTAACGTGTTTTACACAAGCTACTTCCTTAGTAGGGTATTCAGGGTCATCAAACTACCAAAAAATCATATTTAGCTGATTATCTTAGGTAATCAAAAGATTTTTGCAGAACAACTGCTTCCCAGAACCTGCCCAGTCATTCCTTTTTATCAATCTATCTCTTTATATGTAACTGAATGGAAATATATCATTGCATTTACCAATCAATTCAGAGGACTCTGTACTAATAACACATCATTTTCATTTTTTATCATTCCTCCTAGCTGCTTGTTGTACAGAAACTTTTACCAGTGATGATTCTGTAGTTGTTTCTGGGCTTGCTGGTATGAATCATAATGAAATCAACTTACACCCATATAATTCACTTACACCCATTATACTTCAGGGCCATTCTCCTCTGCTGTTATATGGATGTTGATGAACTGACCAGTCTTAAGCCTCTTACCGTGAGTCATGTCAAGTTTGCATTTGAGTGGCTGCCCTCAATCTATTCATCACCCAATTATCTACATGTGTGTTTATCTGTGCCAAGGTTTCCTCCTCTTGCCAGACCAGCATGTGACTGCGAAAACGTTCAAAGCCATGAGCCTGTCACAGTAGGTGGAAGAAACATAAAGACTGAATGGCGTCAGGGCCACACCGAGGGGCAATATCCTGGAAAGAGAAGCTGGGAAGCCTGGCTGGTGCTGAGCAGCCACAGATGAGTAGATGTCAGGGCCGCAGCAGTAGCCCTGGTGGGAGAAGAGAAGAAAGCCTCTAGCATGAGACGGGAAAGGAAGAAAGGATAAGGGAAGAAACCAGTGCATAAAGCATCACGGCAGGAGCAAGAACAAAGAGACCATGACTAAAAAGAGTGTTACAAGAAGATTATTTTTTAAATAAGTTAGAGAAGTAGAAGAATATTTTTATCATGCAATCTGAGCTGAGAAGTGAGGATAATGAACATCAGTCAGGGCGCTGTAATGGTCAAAACAGTCTTGACTTGGGAAACCTTTACTTAATATTTTTTTTTCACATAATTTAATTTGTTGACAACACAAACTTCTGATCATTCATTCAGGTATTGAGAAAAAAAAGACAACGTAAACAATTAAACAAACAGTTTATTAAATGCCTCTCCTTCACCCTTCCTATGCTCAAATTCCCTTATTTTCACTGCAGGTTACACTCAGTCCATCCCACCTCCCTCTGTGAAGAACAGGAGGTCTGGCCTTGTGTGCATGATGGTTTCTTTCTGTTGCTCCATGCATACTGTGGGGTTTTTTTCTACTGATATCTGCTTCTTGCTGACTTTCCTCTGCTGCTCTTTGTTTTGGGGTATTCCTGCCCCAGCATGGGTCGCCCACAGGTGCAATCACTTTGCCAGTGTCCCTGCTCCGGCATGGTCATCCCTCAGCCTCCTCCCACACAGCCATCCCTCCAGCCCCCGCTACCCAAACCTGCCTGCTATGCCCAGCTCAGGTGCGAGCATCACCCTGAGCCAGTTCTTGGGCACAGCCTGGAGTGGTGCAACCTGTGGGTCACGGCTCTCTTCCAGCGAGCTCAGCTGGGGGCATTGTATGAAGCCGATGATGCCCCGAGACGCTCCGCTGCCTCCCTATCTCTGCACCACACTCCTCTGCACCATGCAGGCACGCCCAGGCTTGTAAAAGCCTGTCAGAATAACCCTTTTAATCCTCAGAGGAAGGATTTAATTAAGTTATTCTACTCTGGCATACACGCAGCATGTTGGACTGCGTATTCGATGACCTCATCTATGACTTATGAGTGTCAGTGTTTTAGTGAAGCATATTAACGTTTCATTGAGAAAACCATGTTAAACAAAGCAGCAGGCACAAATACAGAGAATCAGTTGGCTGAATGGTAAAACGGTTTATCAATGTAATTATAAAAAAGACCTCGTATTGATGCCAGCTCTGTAGAACTGTATAGATTAGGAGAAACCACATTTGGAGATGAGCTTGTGGTGAGGTATTGAGGTGACATCTATTACTGAATAACGTGGAATGCTGCCAAGATAAACTGAGACACCATTGTTCTTAAAAAAAAAGAAGAAATAAAGCAAAGAAAAAAGAAAACGCTTTGCTGTACAGCTCAGATATTTGCAGGTCCAGAGAATGAACAGACATAATAATAGCCTCTGTATATTGTAGATCCTCTATAATCCTGCAGTCGCATATTCAAATACTTTTTTTAAAGCAGCTAAATGTGTTGACAGGATTTATTTACAGCTGCACATTTTTTCCCTTATACAGATCTGTATAAAAATAGAAGGGCTAAAGGCTGGGCCACTGAGTCATTAACTGGAGTGCTTAGGTTATAAACTTCGTGGTGGCTTCCCTAAATCTTACTGAAAAGGTTTGAAAAATATAATTAGACCTAATCCATAGTCTGATAACATCCATGGCACAATGATTTTAATTTTTTTTTCACATAAGAAAGAAAACAATTTAAAAGTGTGCTTGAGTCCTGCATAAGAGCATCCTCAGAAATCTACCTGTTCTTACAATGGGCAGGCTGCGATCCATTTGGTACCTGGGCTGTCCTCAGAGGCAATGGCTGGACTCCTCCACCCTTGAGCACTGAGGCAGAGCAGAGCCTCCTACTATTTGTTTGGGCCCTACCATATACCATGTCCTCATCATTTCATTGCCTCGTATAAAGCACAGCAACAACAAGCAAAGTTCTGGGGGTTTTGAATAAACTTAAGTTGAATGGGCTTGATAAGCATGTTTTGGAGGGTAAAACAAACAGCCTCCTAATAATACCACTGCTGAATATTTAAATTTTGTGAGCTCTTGTGTGGAAATCAGCCCTAAACCTACAAAACAGGAATAATTTACTCATTTGCAGGAATGAAAACTGCTGCCTGCATTTTATCAGCTCAGGTGAAAGTGGCACAGCCTACAGACATATGCTAAATTCTAGTACCTGTAAAGACAGCATTGATTTAATTTTTTTTTTGAACACCATGTTTTGAACACCATGACACCAGAAATTATGGGTTTCCATTTTATTTGTATTAATTGTATACACACTTTGGAAGTTGATAGGGTAAGATTGACTGTAATTGAGCTATAAATTTAGCATTGAGAAATGCCATCCATTTAGCTGGACAGTTCTGTGATGAAATACATTTTTAAAGCACGGATTGCAGGCAGAGTGTCTGAGATAACAAATGATAAATGCCTCATATATATATATATATATATACACACCAATAGCTACAGAGAGGCAACCCTCAATAAAAAGTGGGTAACTTCTCAAAGAGCTACCATAAATTATTTTACCTTGATTTTGCACCACAAGAAATTTGCTTTGTTAAAATACTGTTTTTCACATTACTCTTTTTATTTGATAAAACCACACAGTAGATACATTCTGAAATCTAAAATACTGTGTATCCTATCATTGCATGATATGTCACTAACCCTCTGCTCCATCAGAAAATACTTTTGTATAAATCTGATTAAATAAATCAGACTCTTGATATCTGTATATACGTGAAAAGGCAAGCTCATGAATACTCAGATACATATCCATAGCTATTGTAAACTCCCGTAATGACACCAAAGTCAATAGATCTTTAACAGTTTATAGCAGACAAGGATCTGCTTCAAAGTGTGTATAAATCCATGTGGAAGCAAATCTCAACATGAGGTATAAGACATGTTCTGTAGGTGACCATGAAAAGCATAATTTTCCCTCATGTATTTTTGTTCTTTTTCCTTCTGCTGAATTTTATAAGCAAAACATCCTGCCATTTGGATTCCAAGATCTCTTTGAAGAGCTGTAAGAGGTTGATTTCTTTATCAAAAAGATAAAAGTTGGCCTGCAGAAATGTGAATTTTTAAGTTTCATCCATACAACCAAATTCTTATTCCTGAGTTACTATCTTTTTCTCTGAGTACTTTCATGGCCCTCATCAGCCAGATGCGTGAGCATCTTTTAAGGTCAAAACATGCCAGTTCTGTTTCCCCTTGGAAAGGAGATGATTTGGCTTTGGGATGGACAAAATGGAAATGGTCCCATGACAACTGATGGCAGAAAAGCAGATGGTTATGATCAGATGTGAAGGCAGTATAATTGTTGGTCTGACTTCAACTGCGATTGATCCGTGATGAGTTTTATCTCCTATAGACATAAGTTTCCTCCTACTGGTCAATGGTATCTTTCTGTCTGCGCAATGAAGCTCTTAGAGGTGGTGATAGCAATGATACATGGAACTTTACAAGATAGAGAGCTCCTATTCAGGGTTGAGCTTTCTTATGTAGAATTATGCACATAACAGAAATATTTTAATGCATCTCCAGAAGCGTATTGGAGATATATATTCCTACTTCCTTTGGAGACTAGAGATTTTTGCTTACTATACAGGTCAGCATATAGAAATAGCACTGTTGGAACAGAGGATGGGAAAGGATCACCTGGATCCTCCATCCAGTCCACACCAGTGATTACTCCAGCCTCAATACTGGAGACGTAGACAGGGCTGCTATTTTTAGTGATTCGTGATATTCCAGCTATCAGAAGAACTGCAGACTTTTTTTTTAATTATTATTATTTTATATGAACAATGCTTTCAAGAGAATATAAACAATAATTTATCTGCAGCAAAAGAGTTCATAGTATGTTTGAAAGAAAAAGTACACTGTTTTGAACAGGAGTCAAGCATATGATTCAATCACTACTTCAGGTTTTAATGTCTAAATGCTTATTTTGAGTCCATAACAATAATTTACTTTCTTTTCTCAATATTTTATTTGAAAAAACATAAAAGTAGCTTGACTGAAGCAGCAAAATAACTTCATCCCTGTGCAAAGCAGAAAAGAAAGGTGATCTTGTGTGAGTGACAGAAGGCTAGAATGTGAGTAAGGAGTTTCACTACTGAAGTGATACCACCCTTGCTGATAATAAGTAATCTTCATTCCAGAAAAACTGTTGAACCCTGGCCATTGATTTTTTATTATTTTTTTTTCTTTAGGAGAAGTAACTTTTGGATGTGTTAGAAAACTTTTTCAATAATATGGCAACTTTGTCAAAAGAGTCTTACATTTACATTTAGAAAGAAACCAAAAAACAAAGCTCCCAAAATGAAAAGGGGGAGGGAGGGATTTTGATGGAAACAAAATAAAGAGTTTATTTTGATTCTTTCAAAATTGTTAACAGGAGAATATTAAGTCCAAAACCACCAAAACTCACCCTCTAGAGTTAAAAAAAATATAAATTCTCTGTGTCTTGGCTTTGACTGAAGTACTAAGAATGATGGGGAATTTGTGTTATTCTGTATCCATCCTGAGCTACATCGTTTAGGGAACTGGATTTGTGTAGGTGCAAGGAGGTGCTCACCAGCACATGTATTCTGCTCACATAAGGTGCATATGGACCCGGTATTTTGGTTTACTCCTGACACCTGGAATAATAGCTCACATCTTGAGCTAGAGATGAATGACTGTAAATGAGTGTTTCAGAGACTCAACTTCATCATTGATTCCACAGGCTTTTTTTTTTTGCCATTCAGTCTCCTCCACCAAACACAAACCGCTCTCCAATTTCTGCCCCTTTTCATTTTGTTTTGCAACAGAAATACATCATCCAGTGTATGCTTCTGAATTTATAAAATATGCAATAGGTAGTCAGGTTTTCAGCAGCTCTGGGGAGCTTTGAAGCACTTCACAATTTCTGCAGTAGTACAACATGCTGCGGAGTTGAAAGTGTTACATTTCCTTTTATTTGTTTACTTTTTAATCATAATATCAGCCAAAATCAACAACACAGAAATGCAGGCAATTATCAGAACGATTAAATAGAGAAATTTAGGAGATGGATAGGGAGACATGACCTCCTGGTAATGAGAGGCACATTCTGCTTGTCATTTGGCATTCATCCATAACTATTGCGTCTGGGACTTCAACAGTGTTTCAATTTCCCCAAAGTTTCCCCCTTCAACCCAGCAGCAGCTCCTGCTGCTTTTTTCGCCAGCTGGGTTGGAAGCACATTTCAGGATGTATGTTTGCTGTCCCGGGTGACGGGTTGGTGTGCATTACTCCTCTCGGCATAGAAGTTGCATCAGCAGTCCAAGGAGCAGAGAGCTCCTGTCCTCCTGGGCTCTGTTTGATGTCTCTGTTCCTCCTGTAGCACTGACAGGCAGGGGTAAATGTGACACATGACCCCAGTGCAGGTGGGATAGTTTTTACCTTGGTGGGTGGCCAGTCACTTTTTGTAAAGAACTCCTTTGTGCCTTTATGCAAGAGTTTGGCTTCCTTATCTTATTTCTTTCTTCTGTTTCTGCCTCTGAGTTGGTGGCTCTGTAAAGTGCAGGAGTTTTGGTATATTCTTTTCCCATGTTTTATATGGGTTTCCTGCGCTTGAGGAACCAATATAGGAGCCAGAGGGCTTGTAGGCTCCTTGTAAATCACAATTCCGTGCCCTTTTACTTATTGCAAGCTCAGTCATCGCTTCACAGGCCACACAAGTAAGTCTCAAGCTAATTTATGGTGCTAAGTCAGGGAGACCTCTATTTTAAGGCAGCTCATCTGAAGAATCCCGTATGAGCAGATACGGCTTATGAAAAAAGGGCCAGTCATGTATGGAAAGGGGAACTGAGACGATCAGAGCTGTGAAAGCTCTTTCACCAAGACCTCATGGCAATATTCTACTTGGCCATACTTCTCTTCAGCAGTTTCTCCTTTTTTTACTCTTTATTTTTGTTTCGTAGTTCCTGAGTTCATCCCTTTCTTCTTAGGCCTCAGAGCATCCTCTTTCATCTCCCCATTCCGGTGTGTTGCGAAAAGGACTTAACATGAATGAGAATCAGGTAGCCCTTCTCTCTCCCTCTTGCAGGCCAATGTATGGATGCCTTTGCTAGCAGAAACCTCTTTGGAATTACAAAGCTGGCAGATAGCATGGTAATGGGTTCCTTTCAAAAGAATGAAGTTCGTTACGGTTAATATTAACCAGTGATTCATTAAGTGGTTTTCAAAATTAAGAAAGTACTGAATCAAAAAGTAGGGGCAGAGAAGGGTTGGATCTAGAAAAATAAATACAAATGGTCTTAGAAATCATTTTTTTACCAACCGCTTTAGTAACCTGTCCTGTTACTGCCTAATAAGTAGAATGAAACTAATAGTTCATCGGTATTTTCAGAGAACAGCACAGCAGGTTTTAAGAATATATGTACTTCTGAAAAAGTGCAAAGCACAAAATCTTTTGTCCTTTCCTAGTGTTGTGAAAACTTCACTGACTGCACCAAAGCCTGGTTTTTACCCTGAATTTCATAATACTTCTTTGAATTTGCGTGGTCCTGGATGGTCCCTTATAAATCTCTATAAATTCTAGGCACAGAGTTCTTACAGATACCATTTGTAATGAATATTGTGTGCATTCATTTGCATTCAAGGTACAAACATTAAAAAAAAAAATCTTTGTTATTATTATATTCTTGTCCTACTTCTAAATGAGTGCCAGTTTTTATGTTGGTGTGTACAGCATGGTTAGCAGAACTTCACAGGTTGCATTTCTGGAGATAGAATTTCAGGTTGTTGGTTTTGAGTTTTCTCTGACTTAAGGGAGGATTTCTTCTGTTTGCTGCATGTTAAAGATTTGAAACTTGGCATCTGAAGCCTGTAATTTTCCTTATGAATATTAATTCTGTAGTAACAGTTCTCAGTCTGTGCAGCGTACAGAGGAGAGTTTTGGTTTATTTTACTCCTTAAGCATTTTTCCCCTCCGGCTGGAAAAAAGCAATGGGTTGGATAACTAATTTGCAGCAAGATTTTCTTTTTTTTACAAGAAGGAGGTAAAAGGTCATATATGTTTCCTGAGTATTCTCTGGTCTTACACAGGTTTTCAACCTAGAGAGTCTAGAAAAGACAAGTAATGGGAGGATGGTTTAATGGCAAATTCCAGATGGTGTCTGCACACATGAAGAAAATACCTATATGTCTTTATTTCAGCTATTATCCCAAACAGCACAAGGGATAGCAAATCTCTACAGCAACGGGTAACTCTCAAAGCCTTTCACAGCGGGATTGTCTTGGCAGAGGAAAGGTCATGGTTATAGGTTCTGACAAAGAGTTCCTGAGAGGCTCTCTTTTCTTCCAAAAGTCTGGATTTTCCTTTCATCTTGTATCACTGTTCAAATACACTGAAGATCATCACTGTTCTGAAGAAAATCCTGAATAGGAGGTGTGTCCAAGCAGAATAGCTATCATTCATTCAAGTTCATGACACAGCAAGTTCTGCAAATCAGAGAAGCTGATAAATTCATTGTGCACAGCTAGCCAGGAATTGAAATTGCTATTTCTTTGGAAATGCTGACATTTCAAGGAGGAAAATGCAATTTGTAATAAGAATAAGATACTAAAAATGTGACTTCTTCTCTAAAATGAAAATGGTCTGAAACCATCCTTGTGGAATCAAAACATTTTAATTTGGTAGGGTTCAGAAGTTTTTATATGACTTAAATACTTCAAATCATTTTGTTTCAGTTCCATATTTGATAAAAACTTTAAATTTAATCTAAAGCATGAATAGATGAATGGTATCAAAAGGGAAATCCAAATACATAATATACAATATATACAAAATAAATATGCAGTATAAAAAAACACATAAATACATACTTATATACACTGTGCTGGTCATTGTGTTTTCTAAGATGCTGTCCTTAAACTGCCACAAAAGTCATTTTTTTCATGTCATTTTTAACATTATCATAGAATCATAAAATCATAGAATCGTTTAGGTTGGAAGGGACCTTTAAAGGTCACCTAGTTCCAAGCCCCCTGCCCTGGGCAGGGACACCTCCCACTAGACCAGGTTACTTAAATCCCCATCCAACCTGGCCTTGAACACTTCCAGGGATGGGGCATCCACAACTTCCCTGGGCAACCTGTTCCACTGCCTCACCACCCTCACAGTAAAGAATTTCTTCCTTTTATGTGATTTAAATCTACCCTGTTTCAGTTTAAAACTGTTACCCCTCATCCTGTCCCTACAATACCTGAAAAGGGTCCCTCCCCATCTTTCCTGTAGGTCCCTCTTAAGCACTGAAAGGCTTCTGTAAAGTCTCCTCGAAGCCTTCTCTTCTTCAGGCTGAACAACCCCAACTCTCTCAGCCTGTCTTCATAGGAGAGATGCTCCAGCCCTCTCATCATCTTCATGGCACTTCTCTGGTCTCGCTCCAACAAGACCATGTCCCTCATATGTTGGGGGCCCCAGAGCTGGATGCAGTACTCCAGGTGGTGTCTCACCAGAGTGGAGTAGAAGGGCAGAATCACCTCCCTCAACCTGCTGGCCACACTTCTTTTCATGCAGCCCAGGATGCAGTTGGCTTTCTGGGCTGCAAGCGCACATTGCCGGCTCATATTTTTTTCATCCACCAGTACCCCCAAGTCCTTCTCCACAGGGGCATACCGCTGGGCTCTACCTGTATGAATGAATAAAATGGGTTGAGAACTGTGATGAAAGGGTTTAGTACTCTGAGACTAGATGGTGTAGCACAACTCAGGGACATACCGCAAACTGCTCTTGCCCTCCATAGCTAAGCAACTGTACGTAAAAAGTCTTTGGTTTCAAACCATACTTTCTGACCCAAGCCAAAGCTGTTCCTACAGCTTTAGCAACCGTTCAATAGTATGGACGGTCAAGGGACAGTACTTTGGCCTACGCTTCAATTCTCTTTAGTTTGCTGATACAGATGTGGCCATAAAGAAAATTCCAGGAGAGAAGGGCTCAAATCTCCTGCCTGAAGATAAGATTTTGGAAAGAACAAACAGGTCTTGCAGCAGAAAAGCTGGGGAAGAATTAGCTGAAATCTGTCAAGAAGAGGAGATGTGTGGAAGACCAATGAAGCCTCAAGGCCTGACTCTGAGCTCACCCACATGACTCAGTATAAGTATTAATGAAATTATTGGTATTGATCTGACAATAAAATAGTGTGAGATAGCCACAGATGGCACCTGGCTAGAGATTCAGAATGAGATTCCCAGCTGCAACACCAGGAAAAAAAAAAAGCTCCCAGACTAACTGCATATTCATCCACCTTCCAGACTTTAAGTCAACTTTTGTAAAATTTACTCCTTCAAGCAAAATTTAATCAATGAACGGACTTGTTCTTTTCAAAGCATAAGGGTATGTATTAGAGCTACACGATCAGGTTTTTAGCTCCATTGTAATAACATATACAGCAATTTTGTGACATACCCATTATCACATATATACGGCATTCAACTGATGATGATTTATGCCTCCCACTGCTGCTGTCAACCAGTTATGACAAGTGTCCTTGCCTTACTCTTCAGGTTTATAGTATAGCAACCTTACTGAAGATCCTCCTGTTAAGTTGATGCTGTTAGGGGAGAAGGTACCAGCTGTATCCCATCTGATGGAAACACTTATAACAATGCTGCCCTGGCATTATCTAAGTTTCTGCAATTTTCCAAAGCAGTAATCTTTTTTATTTTTTAAACCAGATCAGAATTGATCCAACCATGAGTACTGCAGGACTGCCAAATGTATGTAGAGGTGCTATCAATATAGATTTTCTTGAAAAGTCATATAGGAACTCAAGTAAGCTGAATGTGCTTTCAGGGTTGGTTTATACAGTATAGTGCACAAAGAATTCAGTGGCAGGTCAGATTCACCCTTACTATAATTTGTTTGGAGATCAGTCCATTATTAATGATCTTTAGGTTAGATCTTTAGATCTTTAGGTCTTTAGATCTTTAGGCCTCTGTTAACGCAGCATTAAGACTGAAAGAGGACATGTAGAAACATCACTCAATTTCTACATCACCTTTTCTTTTGCTTGCATTCACAGTTGGGTTTCCCTCTCACTTGCATCAGGATGTGTCTGGGGTTGGTCCAGCGATGAGGAGCTCCAAAGTGGATATGCAGCAGTGACAGATATCTTTTTAATGCTTTTTTCTTGTGTATACAATGGCTGACATCAAACACAAGTATTTGGCCATATGTAGAAACTGATGTGGAAGTTCAGCCCGGCCGAGCTGGCAACCAGGGCAGATAAAGGTGTGGGATTGTGACAGAATGTGCAAATATTGCCGGTACATGTTTTTATGGTGAGAGATATTTTCTTACATGGCACAAAGGCAAATGCAGACCAAGTAGCTAGTGTAAGTAAAGGGATAGAATTAAAAAAAAAAAGGAGAAAGGAAAAAGATGAAGAGAACAGCAATAAGGAACAGTAATAAATGGGTCTGTGATCAGATTCCAGTAATACTTTATATCCTCTAAAATAAATGCTATTGTACAATGCTAAGACTCAAATTCTCTTCTCCTTTCCTCATTTAAGGCATATAAGACCTACAGTTGAGAGCATAGGCACTTTGGGTTCTAGGGTACTTTAGCCACTCAACAAGATCGTCTTTCCTCTCTCTCCTGACTATATAGAATATTTAGGATATGTGAATGCCTACAATTACAGATAGGAGGAATCTGCAAAATGTGTTTAAATATGGAGTCCTGTGTCTCACTCTGAGAGGTTGAAGAACATATTCTGTGCTGCATTTTTCTTTTTCATTTGAAGCAGAGGGCATCTTAGGGATGGAGATACTTTGAAAACACAGCAGTCACATATATTCTATATTAATTCATACCAACGCTGCTTAGAGTTCATCCTTGCCTTAAGAATTCCCCTCCTTGTGTTTAGGAAGGTGTGACTATACTTCTGTAGTGAAATATTTGTTTGATGTTTATTGTCTCTTCAAAAATACTTTTCAAATAGAGGTGAATGCAGTGGTTTCATTTTTGTATCAACCACTACTGCACTGTGACCCTGCTGAAAGAGAAATCTGCTCCAGTGGAGTCAGAGAATTGAAGGTGACCTGCTGGAACAACATTACTTCCTAGGGTTGGGAGAGGATCCGGGTGGTGGTGCATGCATAAAACCATGCAAGTACCTGCACAGAACTAACACACCGGACACAGGGGATTTCTAGCTCAGAGCAGGAGTAAAGACATTTTGAAATGAGGAGAACTGGAGAATGTAGCTGAGAGAGAAAGACACCTTCCCAGTAGGCTACTAGCAACATCAGAGGTATATTGAGGACTTTAAAGAAGCAAGATACCTGCCACAGGTTCAGTTTATAACCAAAAGGTTAGGCAAGAGGACTGGTGGGGCAGAAGAGAGTATTAGTTTGCCAGACAGTTGCAATCATTAAGCTTGATCTTGAACATAGAATAGGTCAAAGAGTTTATCGTCTGAACCATTTTCTGGTTCAGGCCCTTTTCTAGCCTGAAAAGAAAAGCCTAGAAAAAGAAAAAGAAAAAAAAAAGGAAAAAAATCTGTCTTAATTTTAAAGACTTTGTCAGCAATTGTTCAGTTGTCCCAAAGTCTAATCATCATCATAATTTGAAATGTGCACCCTGCTTGAGTTCTGAGTGTGTTGAACTTCAGCTTCCAGCCATTGTCTCCTGTTACTCCACCTTCTGCTAGACTGTACTCAAGCCCCCTTTAAGCTTCTTTTTGAGAAATGAAATAGATTTTGGTCCTCTCATGTTTCATGCTACGGGACAATTTCCAATCATTCCAATCACACTGGCTCACTTCTCAAACTACTACTGTTTTTGCCTTTGAACTGCAAGTATTGCAACAACCCACAATATACTACAGCCATTTCCCCACTAGAGTTCAAAACATTGGTAATAAAGCCTCTCTGTTTCCACTTCACATTCCCCAGTTTACACAGTTTTCAGTCTAAATCACCTTTGCTTACAGCATTATACTTAGATCTCACATTCACCTCATCAGAACTTTTCTAGAGTCCCTGTCCCCAAAAGAGAAGCTTGTATATCCACTCTTTAAAAGATATTTCATTCCATGTTTTGTCTTAGATGTACTAGTTCCACATCTGCTGTGACTGGAAAACAGGAGAGATATTGTTACATTTTCCCATCATACCCGGAGACATATGTTCTGTTTCAGTAAGCAGTTGCTGTTATGAGCCATGACAAATTCATTTTCTGGGCTCTCTAGGTTCTTTGGGGGAAAAAGAAGTCCATGGAGCAACATTCTTTGAAAGCAGTCAAGCCTCCCTCAACAGTCAAGGGTGAAGCACTTCAATCACACACGGATTTAAACTTTTAAATTATATATGCTACAGAGTAGCATGTTTCAGAACAGTTTTCGGAAAGTGACTGCAAATTCCCCATCTCCCTCCTCATCTCACTGCTCATCCATGCCCCTAATTCTCTTCAAAGTCATCAGACTAAGAGTTCTGATCCACCCAGTAATGCTGAAACTAGTTAAAGTGTGTACCTTAGTCTATCATTATCAAAGAACCATCCAACTTCCTCCCAAAAAACCAGAAACATCCAATAAAATCCATTTTGGAAAAAACTCTATGGACCATCTCATGAGCTGTGGACACAATTGTTTATATTTATGAACAGAAAGTGGGTTACACTTTTAATATTACCCCTTTCTCCCCCATTTTGTGCTTTCCCTCCTTTGAAAACAAAGAAATCTCTGTGTGCGTCATATATTTATTTGCTATTAAATGCCATTTATTTGTCAGATCAGCTTCAGTTCTTATAAAGCAAACTGGTGGGTTATCAGCTGCCGGTTGAGTAACATGGTCACAGGCCACAATCACTGCTTTAACTATTTAGGGCTTTGTAAATCCACACTCTCCGGAAGCAGATTTTGAGTCTGCTGTATTCCTTTTCGGAGTATGGGAAACAGAACAGAATTTGAGAGGGTATGTTTAAGTCACTGCTGAAAACCACTGACCAGAACATTTACAAGATGTTATTTTCACATCTTCCTAAGTTCTGTTTTTCCTCCAACCCCAGGAAGGCATGTGTTCCTTACTGAAGCAAACGCAGGGCTATGTCTCAGTAAGAGAGCACCAAAATAGCTCCATTAACAGCAGTTAACTACCATGATTTAGCCCATCTGGAGATTTCATCCATAATGACATGTTTAAGTATTTCAGTGCAAACCATTTCACTGAGAGTTGGTGTATAGTTGTGTCTGGACATGTGTGCATCCATCAGAGTCTATAGACGTGTACAGGTGCGTGCATGTGTGTGTGTGTGCGCTAGCATCCGAAAAATAAGTAGAGTAAAATATGTTACAATCGTATGTGGATAACTGAACTGGCTAAGCAGATTTCCTTCAAACTTATGTCCCCAAATTACCTATGAGCAAAACCCACAAGTATTAAAACTGTCAGCACAAAGGTAATTTAGACGAGAGAAAGTTATAAGCTACTGCAAATTAGACCGTGGAATGAGAGTACCTCTCCTGTGAGAGAAGTCCAATTTCACCTGGCTTTGGCATTGAATTTTGCAAGGGGAAATTACCTATAGAACTGACTTCAAATATTAAAAAAAAAAAAAAAAGAAAAGAAAAGAAAAAGGAAAGAAGTATAGAGAATAAATACAAATACTGATAATAATTACAATCAGAAAGAACTTCAATAATTTAGAATTTAATCATTTAAAAAGTAGAATCTGTCAAGGAAACAGCTGGGAAGAATGTTAACTAGAAACCACATTTACAAGGATGGCCTTTAATCATGGATCACATTGAATCAATTAGTGTTATAGTTAACTAGATGTTTGTAAAACCAGAGGCAATTTTGGTTCATGGGTGAATGGAGCACACTCCATGAATAAGTAGCCTTCATTCCTATTTTGTATATTTGAAATACAGCAGAATTGTCACATGTATCATGAGGTTTGGTGTTTTTTCTTAGTGTACCAGCTTCTGAATGCATTCATTTTTTTAAACTGTACTGAATATTAATGGTATGTTTAATTATAATCCATGAATCCTAAGCAGTACTGATGTTTCTTCATACAAAATTGCTATGAAGAAATATTCATTGGTTTGATTATTTTCTGCTTTCTTATTTATGTTTTGTCACCCTTGCTGTTGCCAAAACACAATTTTGTTATTTTTCTTTTGACGATGAATGTGTGTTATTAACCCATGATAAGAATGCAGCAGACAAGGAGGGAAACCTGTTGTTGTTTTAGCAGTACTTTTAAATAGTGACACAGCCTAGAGGGCTAAATTGCCTAGTGCTGAGGCATTGTAAAATGCATATACTTCTATTCTTAAGTTTGTATGGTGTTTCATCCAAAGTTTGTTGAAATCAGTGCAAACTTTCCCAGTGACATTCACTGAATTTGATTCATGGTCACATTGCTAGCAAAGGTCTAACCCCAGATCTTCCAGCACTCATGGAGAATGTGATTTATAGATCACAGAAAGATCAGCCACAATTTAGGACTTCCTGCCCTGTCATCTGACCTTCTACAGCTAATGATGGAAAAAGACATCGCAAAGCAGAGCACTGAGCGACGAATATTGGACATGCAGCTCTTCTCGATGGTCTCTGTTTGCACAGTTTACTCTCCATGTGTCTTATTTACTCACTAACAGTCAAAACAGCTTTCATAACATGTCCCCTTGGAATACCAAAAAAAAAAAAAAAAAGATTTTGTGTCAGGCTCCAGGTGGAGGCTACAGACCTTCTCTCGACCTAATGATCTGCACGATCTATCCATACATCCAAGATGAGCTGTCAGTTACAGGTAATAGTATTCAGCTGCACATCACTGATCTTCATCAGCAGAGTGCATTACCCACAGCCGAGTGTCTTTTATGTTTACTGGGAATACACAGCCCATCACTCAGTCCCAGATCTTCTTCTTTGTCCCTTTTCCTTTTCATTTTCACCTTTTAATTAATTGTTGAGTTGATGACCTTGAAACAGAACAGTCCAAGCATAGTGGCAAACAGAATGAAATCTGGGGATACTGGGGGAGAAAGAGTGGGTAACAACAGTTACACACCACCCTCGGGGTCTGGCTGTTATTATGGCTGTATTAGTGAGCTTTTATGAATAACTAGTTTGAGAAAGGCATCAAGAAATACCACACATCGGGACTAGGTTTGTTGAGGTTCTGTACACACTTCAACTAAGCAGAAATGAAAGATCTGAGCGCATGTGTGCACTTATGATTAGAAGAGCTAGGAAGATGTGATATAAAAATGCAAATGTCAAGTACATATATGCCATAATAAATAAACATGGTTATTTGGGAAACTGGCTTGGGAAACTACCATTTGCAGGTCATTTACCATTGCCTTAACATGCTTCAGATTTGCCGTAGTCATTTTTTGCATTAAGATTTCCCTAATTGTTTTTAGGCGTGTTGATATCTCAGTTTAAAACATTAATCAGTATCTGATGCTAACCAGCATATAGCATTTATTACATAAAGCCCTTGGTTGCCTCATTTGAAAGGAGCTGTTATAAAGTATTGGAATGAATAGATTCTTCTGATTCTTCTTAAATTTATGAAATGCATGAATAGTTAATAGGTGGTTCTTTACGAACCAAAACCATGAAGTGTCAAATTCACAGCATTTGCCCAAGGGTCCCTCACACTACACTGGCTTTTCAATCTTCTGTGCTGTTCTGTTCCCAGTCCCCCACTGGAATCCTTAGCGTGTGCCTTTTCTTCAACCCCTTTTGAAAGTGGTCCTACAGAAAAAGTGGAAAAATCACCAGAACGAGCCCTGTTTTTTTGGAAAAATATTTGATATTTTGGATTTCTCTCTTCCGGCTTTATCCTACTGGGGAATCCTAACAAGGTTGAGAGGGCATGGTGAGCATTGCTGCAGGATCCACAAGCTCTGCTTTGTGTGACTAGTTTCCATCTTGTACTCAGGCAATTGAGGGAACAGGTTCCTCCTGGTTGCCTCTTTTTTTTTTTTTCTTCACATGTCTGTCTCATGACACCTCTGTGTGCTCTCTAGTCTTCCAAAACTGCTTTGAGGGTGACAGAGCAGTGGAACAGGCTGCCCAGAGAGGTGGTGGAGTCTCCGTCTCTGGAGATATTCAAAACCCACCCGGACGCATTCCTGTGCAACGTGCTCTAGGTGAACCTGCTCCGGCAGGGGAGTTGGACTAGATGATCTCCGAGGTCCCTTCCAACCCCTACCGTTCTGTGATTCTGTGAAAACCAAGGCAAGATCAGGTCCCATGAAGCAGCTACCTGATGAGGTCTACAGATAAATTCTTTTTATAGGGCTGGAAGAAAAGGACATTATGTTTCAGGGATAATGGCAAAGTGCCTCTCTTTTTCTCCTGTTGAGGGTGGCCAGGCAAATGTACAGGTGAAATAAAAATGGAACTATCACGCTCAAGATGAAATGTATTCATTTATGCCATTTGCTTTCTGTCTCATCTGTTCAACCAATAAATTATATGGGGGGAGAACTGGCTTCCAAAGGTTGACATGGGACATAACGTTCCCTTTTGTCAGCACACCACATTGCTTTCAGGCCCATGGTGCCTCTCTGCAACCGCTCTTTGCAATTAGCCTGGTGTATGAGGGAAATGGAGAAAACTGGACTTCAGTAGTTGGCTACACAAGCTCATATCTGGAATAGCTCTTCTGACATCAGTGGAAGACGTTGTCTTTAAAGCAGTGAAGATCAGCATTTATCTTGATGCTTCACCGTCTGTCCCTGCCACTGCATAAACCCACTAGAGATACTTCTCTGAGGCTCATGTATGTCTGTATGGGAGGAAGATTAAGGGGAAGGATGAATGAGACTGCATTTGCAAACAGCTGTGAAAAACAAAATAAGGTTTCTTTGTAGCCTTGATTTTACTTTCTATGAGGCGGTGCTCAGTGCTTGTGGTAGAAAAGTCTCATGCTCTGGAAAACTAGTAGCACTGTTTAGGCTTATTCGTTAAAACGAGTCAATTCCTGTCTAAGACAAGTCTCTTTTCCTGTGCTAGAACTTGTTAGCATTTAGCAGAGAAGGGATGAATGCCAGATACGCACTAATAGCTTTCATTAGCAATTAATATAAGTAACAGTTATGAATCTAAATCAGCATCAGAAACTAATGAATTAATCCTTGCCATGAATGAAAATGACTAATCAATATGGTCCATACATAGCTACACAATGCAAGGTAACTATAAGCTAGCAAGCAAAAGAGTGTATTCTGTGAGATCCCCCGTTTGACCTCACTCGCACTGATGTCAATCAAAAGGATCCTGATACCCTTCAGTAAGAGAAAGTGTGGCAGTGTCTTCTGTCATGGAAGAAAGAGATTATATTTTTTTAGAGCTTTGACACAGTCTTTTGTGACAGATAATATGCAAAGAAGGGGATGTTTATTCAGGGAATGCTGACAAAGAGCTGCCAGAAATGTGTAAGAGTTTTAGACACTAGACTTTAGACACTATTAAAGCAGTGTTACAGAGACTACATAATCAATAAGCTGTCAATGTTTAGGGTAATAATTAAGGGATACCTTTAAAAGAATAATGTCCATTTGTTGGGAAAGCAAGTATGTCTGTCTTTCTATAGCTATATTCATTTTAGTTATTGATTTCGAACAGACTATTTTTTAAAGAGATAGTATAAGAATAGCATAATCAGCTATTAATGTATTGATACCGTGGCACATCTCAGGAGACAGAATCAGGAAGAAGAACAGATTTTCTCCTTCCTAAGATTTCAGCAATTAGCAAAATAGGTATCATCCTATTCCTGTTTTGCTATTGATCTGAAGGGATTGTGTGGGAAGGGACCTGGCCTAGGGAATTAAGATTCCCACTTGTTCTTGTCCATGTCAGGATCCAGCTAAGAAAGCCCCAGGACCCCAACCCTGGAAGCTTTATCTTCTGTGGAGGCAAAGGGAGTCTTCTAGGGATGCAGGCTTTGGGCGAACTAGCATGAACTCCTTTTCCAGTTCTCTCCCTAAGTTATTGGGGCGCTCCTCCTTTTCTTGATTTTCATGGGAAATGCTCTGGGACATTGTTATGGCTTCCATAGCAAAGTCCACGTGGCATGCCATTACAGTGCAGGGTCTTAGCCCCGAGATGTCCCTACACCAAGACTAGTCAAAGGTTAAAGGAAGCCAAAAGAAAAGAAAGAGGATTTAGGTTTGATTTTGAGAAGTGAGCAGAATTAGGGCTGCAAGGAGTATATAAATGTGGATTGGGCGAAGCTTTGAAAACAAGCTTAGAAAGTTTGTACTGTACACAAGAATGCCATGAAAGAAAACACAGAGGTGATAATATGCCCTCCACTTTAGTTATGCAAATACTATATACTCGGACTACAAATTGTGTGAAACTCTTTTGTCTCTTGTAAAATAGAAGCTTGTGAGCTTTCAGTGTTTCAGTCCATCCCATCTCCAGAACTGGCTGTTCTCCTGTTACACAGCATGACCAAGCACATCTCTGCTTTTCCTGGCAACCTCTCCACCACTTTCCCTCTATTTTATGGCATCCTGGTGTCTGTATGAAGGGAAAAGCTGCTCATGAATATTGTTGCAGGGTTATCACAGGATCCTGGGCTTCCACAGAGCAGCTGTCTTTGCCACTTTATCCTATCCTCCACAAACCTGCCAGTTAATGCTTCCTAGATTCTTTTTTGCTTTCTCATTTTCACTTCTCCTGGGTTTTAGAAGATCTGACACACATTTCTCTATCAAAAAAAACCCTTCAAAATTTCTCCTGAAGTAGTGGTATTCTTTTCTCTTGTTTTCTTATGCTCCGAATTTTTAGTTTTTCCTGTATTCATTGAAGGGGAATCTATTAACCAGAGCTTTTTTTTTTCTCTTCAAATTACTGTGTTTTTTTCCAATGATTTGTTTGGTTGACATATTAATAGTCAGGAATTTGTTCTCAGTGAGTTCTAGTGCTGGATTTATTGTAAAATGTGTGTCAGGAACAATTAAACACCTTAAAATTGCAAACATACATCATTTTCCACATATTTTACATCAGGTGATGCCCGCAATTTTCCTTGGGGGAAAAAAACCCAAACAAACCAAAAACATTTTCTGCATTAAGAACACTAATCCAGAACTTTGAAGGCGCAGGAAATTTATCAGGGATACAAGACTCTGAAAGAGTCAACCCCTTTTCAGGGCAAATCAGCCTAGTGAAAGCCAAATTCTTACTTTATAGCTCAAATTACCCCATCGATCACGGTGGATTTTTAATCCACAATCCCACTCTGCTTTTGAGATTACATATACAATTCCTTCAAAATATGGATGAAAAAAGTCCTGACATCAAACCGAGTCTCTGCTTTTAAATTTGTATGGGTAGCAGAAAGGGATTCGGTTCCTTTACACATACTGTAACTGGTGTTTTTGAAGGACTAAGTTACCTTTTACAGGGTATTCCGTTCACAGGGGTAGTATTGCATTTCTCTGGGATCACCAACATTTAAAAACTTTGCTGTGGCTTTTAGCATGCTGGAGGCATATTAATAAACCATAATATTATCCTACCCGTCTGTAAGTTTTGAATTGAAGAGACAGACTTAATTTCCTATGTGTACCAAGAATAGAAAGTTTGGATGGTTTCTTTTTGCCTTCACAAGCTCAACACCTTTTTTTGGTTCATACAAAATATGAAAAACTAATTTCACAGAATTAACTTGAAAATCCTTTTCTGAATAATTCATTCTGGAACATCTGGCTGACTCATAGAGGCTCTGCTGCTGCAAGAAACTTTCAAGTCTAAATTGCTCTGAACATATCTGCATTTCTTTTGATTATTAGTACGATGGACAGGCTTCACACTGGTTTGTGCCAACATAAAGTAGCTGTGAAAATGAAATTTACTCTGAATGTGCCTAATGTAGTGTGAACTACAAGTTTTTTTCTAATGAAATCTTTATTTTCACTGTCATTGAACTCAAGGAGGAGGGAACGATTTTGTTCTTATGACTGAAGCAGCTGGCTTGACTTACCATCATCTGCATTAGGCTATTTGCAAACCTCTTTTTAACATTTCTTGGATTTAAAATGTTTGTTTCCAGTCAGATACAGTACAGGTATTTTGTCATTCTTGCGCAGAAGCAAAATAAATTTATGGTTCAAGTCAATTAAGCAGAGAAAAGTAAGAGGTGTTAAATGTACAGTTTCATATAATTTGATAAGCAAATCAATTTACCATGTGAAGAGGTATCTCCCCAGATCTGTGCTCCGAAATTGTGATAAGCACTCTTTAAAAATACCGGCTGAGAACCACCAAACCATCTTACTACCTGACATTTGAAATCTCATACATTTCTTAGTGTCTGTCTGTCTGTCTATCTGTTGTATCTCAATGCATTCTGCAAACAAACCTTCTCTCTCTATAGACCTTACTCCTCCAAATCATACATGACACCCAAGTCGAACGTGGCACCGCAGGAGTTACAGGTGCAGCCAATTAAAACCCTGTCAAGGGAATGTGAGGTATGAAGGTGACAGTTAATATGTATTAACATTATCTTTTTTTAGTTCCCTCATGAATTAACGAGTATTAGCTGCAGTATCAGCTTCTAATTATCGCATATTTATTATAGGCACCACGGGCTGGAATCTGGCGCACACAGAAGCGTGGCTTATGAACTGGTTAGGGGCTACGCTAGCGAAATGGCTGCGCAGGAGTGGGCTCACGGGGCTGGGTGGTTGTCGGAGGGATTCGAGTGCTCTTTGCAAGGTGGTCTGGGCTGCACAAGGGCTATTGGGAATACTGGAGAGGCCCGGGGGGAGGTTCTGATTGTCTCCCACCTTGAGCAATTGGCCGGCCAGGCAGACTGCGGGATCCCACCACAGACATGGCCGGTCCCCACGCACTCCTCCCTCCTGCCCTCCAAGCACATTCGTAAGCAGAGCGCCCACTCAGGGTGAGTTGCCTGCTCACCGTCCTATAGAAGGGCAGAGGCTGAGCCTGAATATCTGCTTTTCACAGCAATTCCAGTCACCAGGTTTGTGTGATTAACAGCTAAGTTAGCCCTGGACTACTCACGGCCTTCAGGCCCAGCTTCTGCAGAAGCCCTTCCTGGAGCAAACACCCAGGAAGAGAGAACAAAAGGGAATCTCATGAACTGACCAGACAACAGGACTAAATTGAGTCTCAGTGACTGAGGAAGAGTGAATAAAATAGAGTACAAAAATTATTATGGAGGCTTTAGCATAAAGACTTTCATTAAAGCTACACCAATTTCCTTTTTTGTAATTACAAAATGCAAGCCCGATATGGAGTCAAACTGAGCAAGACACTCCCACCTTGAAAATCTGAAACCTTGAAAAGGCTAGGCCTTGCCAAAAGTCAGCCAGACAGCAGGGGGATGCTGCGTAGGGTAAGAAGTGGGAGAAGTCTCTAGCAACTAGCTAGGAGGTAAAACAGCCTGCTGGAGGAAGCGGCAGTTGCCCTTTCCCGCCTGTACGGAGCCAAAAAAATCCAAATTCAGCCTGTAGCCAACATATCCTGCCCTTCTGCATGACTCTGCTTTCTTCTGGAATGCTGGCTACATCACAAAAGTGCAGTTCTCAGCCTGGAAAGCAGACACCAGCAACTGTCCTTGTTTGTGAGCAGTTGCCTAAATATGTTTATAGAGAGAAATAGGTCAGAGAAGATGCAGGCTGCGAAACTTCAGAAGCCATATTACAGAGATCATTGTGCAAAGCACTACCTAGACTTCAGAAAATGATCACAAAATTGCAAAAATCCTCATTAAACTGAAATACTCTGCCAGTAAAGAGCTTCTTATATTGGACATGCTTTCAAGAGTACTGATAAACACTGAAAGCAAGAAGCTGCAGGAAGGAGAGTTTGAAGTAAATGTGATTTAAGTGCTACCTATTACTGATACAAAATTTGACAAGTTTGAGCAAGAAATGTAAAATGACCCAACTGCACAGCAGCTTGAGACAGTTTTCTTAGACTGAGGCTAACAAGAAACAGCCTGAGCACCACTAGCTATACAAAAGGCATTGGGATTATGGAGATGAAATAGCACCATGTGATGGGATTTTTTACTAGAAAAAAAGATTGTCACAATAGAATATCATAAAAGGTCAGTAATGTGGCACAAAATCCCCATGGGATGTTGAATAGACCGGAGCTCACAGTATCTGGTACTGGTCACAGAAAGGAACCTGAACAGAAGCCCATCCAGGCACAAACAGCGCTGCTGGAGATAAGGTACCCAAGTGTGAAATCTATAGTGCATTCAGGGAAAACATGTCAAAGAGACAGTGACGCCATGTTTAATTCCTGATTACCCTGACGCCATGGATGCCACAGTCAGAATGTGAAACTTCATTTCCTGAATACTCGAATCCATAGTAAGGGAGTCTAACAATACACTTTACACCATTTTTTTCTGAGCTAATTGGTTTCAGAAGTGAGAGGGAAATGGAAAAAAATCTTTACATTCCCCTCCTGAGCTGAATAAACCAAAGGTAAGCAGCCCTGAAATCATGGCACAAGAGCCCTATGCCAGGCAGTCGGAATAAAGGACATGAATGACAAGCACTCACCCACTGGAAGTGGAAGAGTGCTGAATTTCAGCCAGCAGGCATCAGCATCACATAGAGAGGATGGAGCTTGCCATGTCCACTTCAAGGCTAACGGAAGGACGCTGAAACAAAACCGAGGAGAGGTTACAATTCCTTTCCTGTAAGCAAACAGAAAGTTTAGCAGTGCTCCCAGTGTCACAGATTTACTGGCAGGACAGGAGCCAGCCATACTGAAGAAACGATGCGCTTGCTTTTGGAAAGGGGAGCTGACTGCAAGTTATCACAAGTTAGCAAGGGCACAGTTAGGGAGACATAGCGCATTTCAGACTGCTTGCATTGAGACCATCTCAACATCTGTAGCGCAAACCTGAGCATGGTTTTACTGAGGGTCTTGGTGTGTGGCTTCATGTGACTCAGTCCTGGCGCTCAGCCTGTCCCCACTGGCACTCCAGGCCATGGAGAATGAGGGATAACTAACTAACACCAGAGTTACACAGTTTTTAACTGGGCTCAGGAAGAGTCCCTGAGCAATTGCAAGTAAGGCTACACAGACAATTGTTTCTGTGGTAGCACCAGTTTTGGTAATGCTCCCTGAGTCCCACACTGTTCACCAGGTTGCAGGTGCCACTGGTCATACCATCACTTGAACTGTTGCACCAGTGTCAGGTGCAGCTCTTGGAAGTGCTCGTGTGAACCACATTGGGGACTGTTCTGTCTTTTCTTCCTTTGAAATCAGTTTTCCCTTCAGTGGCAGCAGAAACACTGGAACAACAGAAACTAGCAGTGGGGAAAAGTCACTCTGAAAGCATCATCTAGCTGGTCAGAGGACTAAAGGCAAAATCACTATACCTCCAAAACAGAGAGTAGCTGTGAGTTTCAAGAAACGAAAATATGTCCTAACTTTGTTATGTCTTTCAGTTTTATAGCTATATAGCTCGACAGAAAACAAAGATCTGATTGTATTATTCTTTAATGAACTGATAAACTTCCTTGTACAGACCCTGTTGTATTGTTATTAAGGTTATCATTTACTAGCTTATTTTTCTGCCTTTTCCAGATGGAAATATTTGCTCTGATGCAAGGCAACTTTTGAATCATTGTACCTATACCCATCCTAGAGAACCTGAAGTATTTCCATTGTGCTGGTAAACATACACTGTCAGAAACTAACCAAGGCCCTGATCACCACTGCAGATATTCATATTCTTCTTAATTCACTTTTGAGGATTTGAAATCCTATTTTTATCCTTCTTTTCCGTTATATTAGGCAGTTTAGGGTGGGCAAACTCAAAGAGAATCCCTAATCATCTCCTTTGTGAGGCACCACAGCATTTGTGAATGCAGTTTTGCAGCAAGTATAGAGGTATGAGAATCCCTAATCAGGTTAATGAGGTGCTAGAGACAGAAAAAATATTTCTAAAAACAACAACAAAGTCCCCCCCCAAAGAATAATGATGTAAATGTCAGAAGTTTCAAGCAAGTAGTCACAATGACGAATGACACACTGCTCAAGTAACTGGAATTGCTTGTGGTGCTATCTAAATAATCATTTCCTGCATTGATATGTACTGCACCAGTAAAAGTTAAGAAGTAACGTAGACAGATCTGACAAGGATCTGAAGTGCAAAGCAGCCTGACTGTGCATTCCTCATTCTGTTGTTTTATTCTAAGCTTTTGGTATGTGGTGTATTTTGCCTTCTGTTTTGATCCTGTAGTTTAAAATGCCTCCTCTGCCTCCCCCCTACACCAAGAAAGGAGGAAGATACAAACAACAAAGTTCTAAATAAGTAATTCTATTGCCATTTCTACAAGTATGAGTCGTAATTTAGGAAATTACAGGGTTTTGTTGAAAATAACTTCTTTAATATCACTGCAAGTGCTCTTGTGTTGCAAAGTACTATACACAGTGCAAATCATATTTGGAGAAAAGTGACATGGAGTAGAGGCCAACGAGACAGGTCATTCAGTGTCACTCTATATATTTATTTTAAAGTAATATTTGGCAGTACTCAGTCAGTTACATTGTTTTGGCAGGTGTATCCGGGGAAAACCCCCTTCATTTCAGATTCATTTAATCAGTCGTCTTTTCTCTTTTACTTGCCTTTTGAAAATATATGGCATCTGAACAATTTTAAAGTGCTATAGGACTTTGTTATGGTTTTTCTGACTTTTTTTCCAAAATATTCAAACCTGGTTCCTTGGCTATTGGGCTGCCAGGACCCCCTTGCGTGTGTTGGTGTCATTGTAACTTTAGTGGATTTCATTACAGAACAAATTTGAAGTTTGTGCTACTGCTATGAAAAGTGTTTGAAACAAGCATAGAAATATGAGGAATGGATAGATTTCAGAAATCCCAATAAACTCAAAAGTCAGATGACTTTACCAATTCATATTCACTAGATCTGATTTATATTATTCTGTTAAATGAAATAAACTTCCGTATGGCCTTAGTTTCCACAAATCTGTCTGCTTATCACTGGGAAATAGCAGAAATTTCAGAAAAGGGTGGAAGAAATCCTGGAAAGGACCTTTATGAAAGAGGACGCCTCTTTCATACCCTCTGTCGCTCCATAGCCAGCATGTGCCCAAAGGCAGAAAGGATTATATTGGTTACTATTTAAATTAAAGAGGTCTCTAAAGAGACCTCAATAAATTTGGGTCTATTTTCCCATTTATCCACACCCTGCCACTTGCCTTTCCTTTTTGATAGGGTAAACCTTTTGAGTTTTTACTAGATTTTCCATTCTGATGTCCATGTCCCTTACTTAAGCAGTTATACCTAGTGCATAACCCAGAAGCATGTCTAGGTGGTTCAAGTGTCAACTGATCCCCTTCAGTGCTCATCACCTGGCATTTAAGAACAGCAGAATTTCATTTGCCATCACACTCCTTTGTCACTTCCTTTCCCCAGGTCCTTCTGAAATTCTTCGAATTTGTATCTAGTCTTGACTAATTCACATTACTTTCCGTCCTCTGCAAATATCATCCCTCAGGGTCCTGGTGGTCGAAGAAGGATCAGCCTATACTTACTTTTGTGTTCTTTCTAAGAATCCACTCCTGGTTTCTGTTGAAATACGGGACTAAAGAGACCTTTTGTCTTACAAGTGCAGCTATTCTTACAGCCACCCATCATCACTGTTATCCTCCATTATTAACTGTTTCGCCACCTAAAGTAGGTGGGACCCTGAGAGTATGAGCACACAAGAGGCTGCTTGGTAAACTAAATGGTGAAGGTGTGATTCAGCAGCAACGGCTGGTGTGCACGGACGCATAGAAAACACCGTGCCATCTTACCAAAACTGGCTATGAGCTCAGGCCTTACTCAGGAAGTCAGATTTGCTGAATTTGAACTGCAAAGCAAAACTGTGAAGATGCAAAGCACTGTTTGCAGAAATTTGAAAACAGGCAGAATATGCCTACCGTGAAAAACGTCAGAGTCACACAGTTCCAGTTTAGGCAATATTTTGGTTACAATATCACCCAGCAGACTGACTGATGGAGAAAGATAATCTTTGCAGAGTTGTTCAGGTTGTGTCTGGAAAAAAAGTCATGGGCAAGAAATATTTTGATAATTTGATTTTGAGTGGAGGGACTACACCTGAACCATCTGTACCACTTGTCTCTGAATTTCTGCCTGTGCTATCTGCAGGCAATCTTTAGAAAAGCCAGGTGATTGCCATATTCTTCTAGTTAGGAAAAGCCATCGTCCTTATTCTGTGCTTTTTAAACTAAACTGTTCCTCAGTCATAAGTTACTAATATTAGTTGCTTGTGAAACCTTTACCACTCATGTGTCCATCATATTAGTGACTATGAAAATGATTAGCACTCCACAAAGAGCTCTTGCCCAGTCACTATTTGATTTATCTGCTAAGCCTTGAGCAATTCTTTACTTACAAATGTAATTGTTCTGTTGAGGTTCCAGGTCTGAATTATCCACAGGTTTTACCATAAGGTGATGGGGAATACAATAGTGTTGTGGATTGGTCCACACAGGGAAACACTTGCCTTCCAGGAAAATACTTCACGATAACAGTAATCTTGGCTTACATTAATCGGGATGGGAATCAGAAAGACCACTATGGTAAAAGAAGGTAAAGAGAGGCTCTGGATACTTCTATGCTTCTAAACTAATAATGTGATTTTTGATGATTCATAAAAAACATGTCTTTGAGTCTTGAAAAATAGGTAATTAAATCTTTACGGTGTAAGGCACAAAATAGTAATTTATAATTTTACTGAAGATGATGCATTACTTTTTTTAAAAATGTTATTTGTTTGATACATTGTTTTAATGCAGCGGTGATAAATGAAAAAAGGTTATATGAATGGCAGCTTTATCTTGCAAGCCAAATCTATTATCTGCAACTGTCACATTTTAATAAATATTACACTTTAATTTTTTAAAGCTGCACTACATATTTATATCAGTCATTATTCACCTAAATTAACAACTCCTTCTGACCTCCTATGAAATGCATGTTTGTGTTCTCCTAGGCTTTTCTGTCAGTTAGACGCTCACTTCCCATACATACAACGTTGTATTTGTGTAGAAGCTCTCCATAGCAACTAGTGAACTCCTGAGGGTAAGAAACGCAATGAAGCTCAACTTTGATTTACAAAAACGAATCAGTCATTTTCCCTTTTTTGATAGTGACTTTGAAAAGATTTATAATTCAGCTGCATTGTGATTTGCTTCTCGTACAATTGACATAGAAAATTTAACCCTATCCTTCACAGCCTGGGAGATGGCGTACCTCAGGTACGCCAGCCTCCATGCTGGATGCCTTCTTTTCACTCTGTGGCTGGGATGAATTTTGAAAGTCCAATGACCTGTTGTTAGGGAGTGACACATAGCAACTGAGCCATGGTAGGAGGTTTTTTTTTATGGCAATACTAGGGCTATTTCTCCTCTGCTAATGGGCACCACTTAATTTTGCTTTCATGCTGCTCCTCTTGGATTGCTGCTGTCATCTGGTCAGGTACTCCTCAGCTTATTCCTCTGAATTCTGAATCTGTCAAAACACAATTCCCATCAGTGTGAAGTAGGAAAGACGTGGCAAGTTTGCTAAGGGACGTCCCTTTCTGATAGGCACTAGCAAACTCCCAAATGATGTTTTGTTGTTTTTTTTTTAAACTTGTCATTTTTAAAAATCTTTGCGGTTGGATCTCAGGATCAATGTTTTCTCTCTTCATAGGCAAACAAAGAGGAGGCATACGAACATTTTAAATTATTGTGGCAATTGAAATAATTGAAGTTCCTAAATTTCAGTGACGACCATTTTATCCCACTGACTGGTGTCCCATTAAGTATGATTGGCTTTGTTATAAACCCTTCAGGTGTGCCTCCATGAAATAGATATATGTTACACTTTCATGCTATTTCCAGTATTTCCATGATCCTGGTTTTTATCTTCCTCTTTTCAGCCGGAATATGGAACTAGCCACTTTCTCTATTTCTCCATCATCAGTTTATCCCCAGCTTTTCCTGGAGAAGCAAAACTGAGCATCCTAAAAGACCAACTCAGATACTGTAAATGGAAAGTATCAACCTCTTCTCTGTGGTTTTCTTGATAGCCAGTGAACACATATCCATTTTGGATTCTATTTTGAGGCAAAGACATCTTTTTGCTTCAAATTCAGAAAGAACTGTCCCACTTCCCAGAAGCATTGTGAGAAAAGAACTTGCGCAGGGTGGGTACCTCTGGCTTTCATCCACACTCTTCCTGTCAGGTGTGCATTCTTGGTGTCTAGTAATAGTTATGCTTGGTGGGAGTTCAAATAATCTATCCCTGGTACTAGTAGGAACACAATATCTTTGATAATTCTACCATTCTGCCCATTAAGTTAAAACTAGTCAACACGTTCTAAAATTATGAGTCAGGTTGACAGACACAAAAGAACACAGGCAGCATGGTCAGATAAGTCTAGTTTCCTTAGAAAAACAGGCTAAGAATCCTTTTAGTTATCCAGTCCTCTTTCTGTTGTACAGATTCCATTTCTTCCTCTTATTCCCCTTTGCAGTATAATAGAACAGATAACTTCTTGCTACAGATCTTTGTACATTCAGTCATGTGTGCACCAGAAAAATGCAGGGAAGTCTTCACTACGTTTAATGACAGACTTGCTCAGATGTTACAGAGAAAAAGGCTAGACAGAGATAGACAGGCAGTTCTTTTTTTTCTCCAGGTTATCATTATAAGGTAAACAGTGTTTTCAAATTATTATCCATGTCCTTTCTCTCTAAACCCTAAATAATCTTCTCTCTAAACTGTACATAACTATTCTACTCATGACCCTTCATGTAGCTTCTCAGAGTTTAAAATGTATTATGTTATTTATACAATTAATTTTCCTAGCAGACCATTGTTTACTAACATTATCCATCATGCCTCTGCTTTCCAATGTATCACTCAATCAAAATTCCCCATGAATTTTTTTTTCTTTCACAATTCATGAATACTTGTATTTTTCCCTTGTGAAACACCAACACTTGAAAACAATAAAAAATATTTTCCAGTTACCTGAAAATAGCTGCATAAAAAAAAATTTTGTATTTCATTAAAATTATAGCCAGACAAGTAATATTCTTTCTATATTTGCATGAATTTTCATATTGGTCCAACTGCATTTTTTATTGTTTTCCCCCAAATCAGGTTCTGGTTACCTTTAAAATGCTACAGAGCATCTTGGCTTTCCAGGACCCAGACGATGAGGGTGAGTGGGTAGCTGTGTAAACATGCTGTTTGGCTACTAATATTAAACTGAGCCCACAGTGTAGTGAATAAGAAACACGACGGGATGTTTCAGGGTGAGTCTGGTCTGTTGGAAGCGTGCACTTGGCCTTGTTGATTCCTCCAAACTGGAAAAATGTCACTGGAACCGGTGGACTGTTCCAGGATCCTGGCAGCAAAACCAAGGAGTGGGTGCTGGGCTTTGGGACCATTTTATCAGGACCTTCAAACTTTCCTGTATTTTCCACAAAGCCTCCTAAATACGGGCATTGACTTTGCCAGTCTTGTTGGCATTGGCAATGTTTGACTGTTATGCCTATTGAAGCATTCCAGAAGGGAACACTAAAAGCAAAATGTATGTAATTTCCTGATACTAAAAGCAGAGCTTTTTTATTTCTTTAGTTTTAACACTGTGATAACCTTCAAACAATTCTCCTTTTTTTTCCCATTTGCAAAGAGCAACATTCAGCTATTTCCTTGTCAGAAAGCTTATGATTATATGAAAAAAAGGCAGTGCTAATGAATTGCATATAACAAATCTAATAGTACTGAAACCATTAGGACCAGCACATCTGCAAAATTACTATTAGCATCTCTTTACTGCGGGCCGAGTAAGAAAATGTCAGATTTTTCATTTCGAACACCTGATGAAGTTATGTGCATTTTCTTCCTTTTGAAGGCTCATCCTTGGGTGAATATTTGTACTTACTGCCCCCGAGAACAGCTAAGGCAGACTTTCTAGTTTTGCAGCTTTACTTTAAAGTAGACTTAGAAATTAAGACATGCCATATTTGCCCAAATTTGGTAGTACCCTTCCACAAATATAAGAAAACAAACATTTCCTGAGCCGGATCTGCAGTGTGTGTGACATCATGCTATTTATATTACTGTCCTCCTGATAACCAATCCACAAGCATATGGTTTGGTTCAGATAAGAATCAAGATGATAAATATTTATGTGTCTTTCCTTCATGCTTAGACTGAAAAATCACTCCAGAAAAGACAAGTTAACTATTGTGCGTATGGTGCCACTCTTCATCTGTTCAGCCCCTACACTCTTCAGGGCGAGGAGTGGAGTTGAAGGTGCTGCAATACTTTGGAGCTCTGACCTCTGACTGATATTATTGTAGCAAAAATAGACACATATATATCAATTCTGCCAAATATAGACATTTATCCTGTGACCTCAGCTATTGGCCACAGGCAGCAGCAATGTCTGGTCATAGAGTACAAAGATGGTAGGAATAAAACGAAGAAAGAACATGAGAAATCAAGTGGAAAATCACAAAGATCATAGGGACAGGGGGATGGTGGCAGAAACAATAAATGTTTCAAGTACACCAGGAGCAAGAGGTCAGTAAGGGATATAGAAATGTTCTTTGAGAAGGAAAGAGTAATTTATTGACAAAAACGGATTTTCTAGACAGTGCACTATCTCCAGAAATGGGTCCTTTGTCTCCACATCTATGAAGAAGGATGGGGACAAGACAGAAACAGACAACTATATTCTTGCAAGGAAGAGAGGGAGAGTAAAAATTCAAGCTCTGCAAAAGAAGGAAATTAAATATACATCTATTCCAGGAAAATCTAGTGTGTGATACAACATTAAGTATGATGGGAAATTAGTCAACATGAGTTGGATGTGAAGGTATTTTTTCTTCAGTATGGAAAACCATGCATTTGGAGTCTGCAGATCAAATGCATGAAAAGAAAAGGCAGCACCTTTCAGTCTCATCAGTCAGTGTATTCAGTGGTCTAGGATGCGAGCAAGCCCCTCCTTGCTAGCATGCTGATGAGTTAGGCTGAGGGAGGTCCAGCAGCCTCTGTCCTACGTACTCAACAGCTTGCTGTTTGCAAAACCTGATATTGCTGTTCAAATAAAAGATGCTGACTGGCTGACAGATGCTGAATGCTTTTCTTCGACATTTTATGTCATCTTTAATGCCATAAGCTCTTTGTCTGTGTGTTTTGTTCTTATGTGGGTGGGTTTATCTTGGCATTATCATAAGGAACTGGAAAAGTTCCTGTTTAGAATCAAGGAAGATGCTCAGCAGTAATCTAGTAGTCTAAGCCACCAGTGAATACGTGGGATCCCTCCCCTGCCTGATTTAGGCCACAGATGTGGACATGAGCTTCCTATCGCCCACATGAGCATCGTGACTGCAGGGCTGTTAGCTACACTGTTGTAGATTTCTTTCATTCCTCACTGATGTGGATTGTATTCAACATTTATTATCAATGAAGAAAAGAGAAAAACAGTCTCCTAGCTTCCCACTTACAGCACTTGCCAGGTATGTGCTAAATGGTGTAGGTTCATTCCTGTATGTTTTACTGCTTGTGCACTGTGGCTTGTCCTCAATATGCTCAGAGCCATAAAAGAAAACATACAATGGCCCACTGTTTCCAGCAGGGATGTGCAAGACTGGCGCATCCCAGGGAAGCAGTTCATACCTCCATCTCACAGATCCCAGAGGTGTGCTGTCACACAAGATCAATCTGAAATACCTCTTGCTTTGCGTGAAACCTCTACTGGAGGCCTGAAAGACCTTCTGTAGCGGCAGTTTTGCAAGGAAGTGTCACTTTCCAACCTCTGAACTCAACAGGAACCCACAGTCCCGAACAGTTTGCTATTCGTAGTCAGATGAGACCAAGGATGTCTCTGCAACTTGTGCCTACACCCTACAGCTTTTGGCATTTCTGGGACATTTTAGCAGAAAGGTAGTCCTCTGATGTTACATCTGCTTCCTCTGCACCTGTCTGTGATTCCTTTGATATCTATAACTGTCTGAAAATGCAATATCTCTCTCCTGTCCTGACAATGCAGCAAATCCCAGGGCAGCAAATACTCCTCTGGGTTGCATGAGGTGCCTGTGCTCAGCGAAAATCTGCCCTTGGTACTCAGCGTAAGGAATTCAGCACACAAAGAAGAAAGTGGGTAATGAAAGCAACCAGAGAAGGGCAGCCATGTCAGATCAAAGCAAGGGCGACGCTATTTAAGTGTGCAGCACACACACCTCGGAGATGGGAAAATGCAGCCAGATAGCTAGAGACTATGAAAAGGTATATGTTATGTAAAGGTGACACATCAAACACTCATCTAGTATAGTCTGTATTGATAATGAAAAGGAAATATACTGTCAATTGTGAATCACATCAGTCAGATCCCACTTCTGCTTTGACTATTAAAGAGGGATGAGTTAATTACCACCTTGTTATCTGGTAGAAAGATTCACCATATAACCTACCCTTCCAAAAAAGAAAGTCAGCATGGTTTCTCCTCCCTTGCTTAATGCAAGAGAATCAGAGAACCGCAATCTAGACCATGTGATCAATAATTGCCCAAGTGGAATAAAAATAAAGCCAGAAAAAAATTACTATCTGTTTCAAAAGTTTCCATGAAAACATCTCGCAAAAATCTGAAAAATATTATTCAGAGTTTTTTGAGTGGGAGACAATTTTCCAAAAATACTGCAATTTTACAGTCATTTTGTTCATGCAAAAACCAGAAGTTCAGCAAAAGATACATTTTTCACAAATTTCACTCTTCTCATCTCCATTGACTGCATAAATACTGTCTTCCAGGTTTAAAATGGACAGGTGTGTCATGTAGCCCCCTTACCTGATGGCCACATGCTCTCATGGAGGCCACCACCACCCTGGGGTCACTGAGCAGTCGAAGGCTGGCACAGCCTCGCAGCGTAACCCTGAGCCAGCTTCGAGCTCAGGCAGGACAGGAGTGTAACGGTGGCAGCACAGCACTCAGGAAGGGATGTTGATGCCCGTGTTACACTGCCAGTGTCGCTGGTCCCAGTCCCTCGGACGCTATGGGTAAATAGCTGGGTAAAATATTAAGAGCTTCACCTCTAAAATTGCCATGATGAAGGAGCTTAAGTTCAGTTCAGATTTGGCTGGACCAGTCACCCTACACCCTCTTTGAGGGGGACTGAATGTATTAGCTCAAATCCTCTGCTGGGATAAATGGCTGAATCTCCATTGATGTCAGGGAGACAGAGACATTCACATCAGCTAAACAGCGAGTTTGCCGAGAGCACACAAGTGTGCTCCCAGCCGCGGCTTGAAGGAGCAGCTTTGTATGCGGCAGCGGCTGCACAGAGATCCAGAAAAGAGCCTTTCCCTGCCTGGGCAGAGGAATCTGAGCTGAGCTCAACACAGCGGGAAGTTTTCCTTTGCATATCTTCTGGTCCACATGAAAGAGCATCCTTACCTGTTGCTTTGTAGACTGATCATGAAGAGAGCTTTGTATTGCAAATAGAAGGTGTGAGCATCATTCTCTTTGAAGTTGAAGCCAGAATTCTAGACTCTGACGGCAGAAATATCAGGAGCATCATTAGTAACTTTCCTGTTTCTTCAGCACACAGTTGAAAGGCTGCTGTCATGGCAATTTTAAAACATCTGCTTTGAAATTATTTTGGATACTTTTTTTGCACTTAACCTTGCAGTTTTTCATCTGCTTTGTTTGCAGCTCAAACTGTGTAGCTTTCCCTATATTTAAGTTCCTTATATTTATTTCCTTATATTTAATTTTGTAACACTGATCCGGGTTTGGTTTAACAAGGTAAAATGCAAGTGCCTCAAAACACTGAGAGAATGAGATGACTGGATAGACAGACAGACAGACAGTCAGATTTCTCTTCTTATATAGTAAATCAAAACCTGATTAATTTGTATTCTTTTCTTCACATCGCTTGTACCTGTTCAAGGGAGTGACCTATTTTCCTATTTGCTTTGAAGGTGATATCAGGGACCAGCCTGAGCATCAGAAATAGAATTGCACTCTCTATAAGGTACCAACCAGTAAAATCTTCAATCATTTTGCTCAAAACAAGGCAAAAATTTTGCTAATTTTAAAATAGGGTGGGACTGTTCAAGATGTAGGATTTTTCTGAGTGCAGATAAACTTTCTGGACTCTGGCCTATTTATGTGTTAATAGCAGATGTGGGTAGCCAAAAAGCTATCTATCTGACTTGTGTCTGTTCATGAAAAGGGAAAACTTCTGTGTTCAGGTTTTCTTATGATAGGACAAGACAGAGACATGCTTTTGAAGCCACCACAATGTCATCTCAGGTACAGGGGAGGGTGTATGGGGAATGCTTGTAAACGATGGTGCTTTTACTTAGAATATGGTGTACATTCCAGATGGCTTCAATTATCTGGGCGTCGGGAATAATACAGTATTTCTTTAGCACTTAATAAAAGTAGTTCTTTATATTTTTTAATCAGAAATGGATTTCTGGAGAACGCTTCATGGGTAGGCAAATGTATGAAATCAGATGGCTCCTTATGAATTATTTCAGTCCATGGGGAGGGAAGGGAATCTAAAAGAAAGCCCAGCTCTTCCACCCCTGCCTCCCGGCATGGCTCGGGCTCCTTCACTAGCTTCTCTGCAGCCTGAGAGTAGCCTCCAGTTCAGCGATGCTGAAGGAAACAGAAGAGAGGTCAAAAGTGGCTCCACCTTGCTAATGCTGTGGCAGAGCCCATTTCAGCAAAGGAAAAAGCTGGGCTGACCTCCTGGGGCTCTCGGTTGCACCAGCACGGAGGGTGAGGCTGGCTTCAGCCTGCCTCTCTCATACACACACACGAAGCTGGATGAAATGCAAATGGGGAACATCTTGCTCTCACTGCAAGTCCTCCTTCCAGCATACTCTTTGATGCCTGGCAATACCCTTCTTTGCTTCTTAGAAAGCGGTTCACCCTCCTGCAGGAGCAGCTTCCGTCATTAGAGAATGTTTGATTATTCTTACACATCTCCATCCTGTGGCTAAAAAAAAGTAAATAAATAAGCAATGACAGAAAGAATAGCAATAGCGAGGTCATGCAGTAAGGGCTTCTGCTGAGAAACTAGGACTGAACGGCAGACTGACGCCGCCCCAGCAGAGCTCTGCCAGAGAAATAAACTAAATAACCAGTGTTTCATAACAATAATAGTAATAAAAGTCACAGCAGGGAATTCTGCCTTCACCTGTGCAGAGCCAGACCTAAGCTCCCTGAAGCCATGGCAATGCCTCCACCAATCCAGCCTGCTTTGAGTCTGCACTGGAAGAAGCAGGAGAAAAAAACCAGCAAAGGCTGCCTCGGATGAGAGGCAAAGGGCATGTGGGGCAAGGGCGGGACGATGACACTTCTGCCCTGGGGAACCTCTCCCTTGTGTATCTGGACCGCAAAATATCACTACGGGAAAATTAGATGCAGTCACATTAAGTGTATGTCACAAACTGATTCCCATATCCCAGCAAGCTGCTTCCCCTCGGCTGTGCGGCCCCACACAGGACTCCTGCTCTTCCTAGCATTGGAAGGGACTGTGAAAGCAGGTGCCCAATGTGTTTTTTAGTGAGAAGAAAAAAAGGTTATTTTTAATTTACTACTGCATTTTATATTTCTAAACTCAGAGTCCTGTGTAGATGTCGTGTTAGAAGAGATGAGGAAAAAAAACCCAAATGAGCAATGCAGCTTTTAATGTGAGCATCTGATCCTGCAGCCATGCTGAGTGGGAGGAGGAGGTTTTTTCCTTTTTAAATAAAGCAATGATTACAAAAACATGACAGGAGTGTGTCTTCATATGGCAAAGCCTGTCACCTTTATTATTTCTGCTGGCAACAGGCACTAGGTGTCCTTTCTGAAACATAAGCCTTTCACTTGCAGGCAGAGCATTGAAGCATTTCTTTTGTGAAATGCGAATAGAAAGCCAGAGGTGGATGCAGCTAATTGCATTGGGAGAGGCTGTTAAAATAATCACCCGTTTCCATCTTTATTGCTTATGCCGCAGCAACACACCTCGGGCCAGGCCCTTCCTTTACAATGCCATCAGAGGAGGCTGGGATCTTTCAGAGCAGAGAAGAAGCTTCTCTTTCCTGATAAGTACTTAACCAAAGCCTTGAAAAGGCTGTGTTTTGTCCCTTTGAAACTGATCCTTTTATTTAATGTTTTCTGCACCTAGAGTTCCTTGGTGATATTTCATTATTTAAAGTGTGTGAGAAAAACTCTTCATTTTTTAACTCAGTTTCCCTTTTAACAAGAATGACTAAAAGTTCTCATTCAGGGCTACTGGAAACAACAAGAATTTTAAAGTGAGAATAAACAACAACAAAAAAAAACCCAGGAAGAAACACAGAGAGTTGTCTCAGAAATGATTCCTGAGAAATTGCAGGGATGTTGAAGGAGGCAGAGAAATTACAATATTCACCGGGGAATGCGGACAAGCAGGATTCCCCCATGCCATAGACCCATGAGATACCCCTTGTGCAGAGAACATAAGCAATGCCGGCATTTGTCAGCGCTACTGTCAGATCTTGAACTTTGTTGCCTCAATTTGACCTATTCACTCCTGGTTAACTTCACCCAACAGCAGGAGTTAGCTTCTGATGGTTCAGCTCATCAGGCATCATTGTGGAAGGGGGTCAGATAGTTGGTCCTCAGCAGGTCCCTTCTTTTTGCCTATAAAGGTTTTGGGCATCTTAAAACAGGCATTGCTATGCCCGGGTCTGGAACATCCTGTCCTACAAAGCACGGTGCAGAGCTCCCGGACAGCCTTTGCCGTGCCGGGGAGCACGAGGCTGCTAAGCTGGGCAGGGATGTATGATGGGCACCCGACCATGTAGCACCCAGCACTCCGAGGTACTCACAGGGGAAAGCCACCACCGCTTCTGCCCCTGCATCACTGTAACATAAAACACAGAAGAGTGCTTCCGAGCAGAGCCTGGGAAACAGTTTGGCCTTCTCCCTGCTGGTGGACCTCAGTATTGAACTACAGAAATAGGCTCTGAGTTTGGATGGTCTCAGGTAGAGAGTGGGGATTATTCAGCCTGGAGAAGAGAAGGCTCTGGGGAGACCTTATAGCAGCCTTCCAGTACATAAATGGGGCCTACAAGAAAGATGGGGGCAAACTTTTTAGCAGGGCCTGTTGCAATAGGACAAGGAGTAATGGCTTTAAACTAAGAGAGGGTAGACTTAGATTAGATATAAGGAAGAATTTTTTTACAATGAGGGTGGTGAAACACTGGCACAGGTTTCCCAGAGAGGCGGCAGATGCCCCATCCCTGGAAACATTCAAGCTCAGGTTGTGTGGGGCTCTGAGCAACCTGATTTGGTTAAAGATGTCTCTGCTTATTGCAGGGGATTTGGACTAGATGACCTGTAAATGTCCCTTCCAACCCAAACTATTCCATGATTCTGTGATTCTATAACTGTCACTTCTGGGTGAGCACTCTGACCCAGTGGGATAGTATCAAAGAGGGAAGAGGTGGAGGCTTCTCATGTTCCTGTTACATTTAGGTGGAAAGTGGCAACCATAACCATGTTTTACACAGAGCCTGGTTGAATGGTGAACGTAAAAACGCGAGGAAGCTCGCGTGTTTGATACACCCCAGGAGGTACATGCCTAAGGAGTGAAGGTGAAGAGCAGCAGAGGTTCTGGATGCTCACATCCTTTATCAGGCTTGGCCCCACCTGGCTCTGCCTGGAGCCACCCACCTGCTGAGCTGAGAGAAAGGGAATGCCAGGGGCCAAAGTCTGATGGTTGATGCAAACAGGGAGCAGGGATAGGAGTTGTTGCACCAGAGTGGGGGGAAAAAAGCTATGTAAATATAAACGTTCTAACAAATCAGTGAAAAGACTAATCAACTCTCAGGCCAACCAACTCTCCAGACAAACACCAATTCACAAGCATGGAAATGGACAGCAAGGCGGAGCCTGTGCACTTCCAATGCACAAAACAAACCCCAACCTTCACAGAAAGGTTTGGCAGCCAGTTACAACAGTGACCAAGTTTTGTAATGCTCTGAACCCCACTCAAGAATGAGGGCTGTTTTGTGCCAGTTACTGCCCAGCAGGTTTGATGAGAGCCACAGCATGTCTCAGAAATGTGAGGGTGAATGCAATAAGTGGACAGGAAAAGACCCTTTGGGCTGGTAAGAAGAAAGATGAAAGAAAAAGTTTAAATGCAAAATTTAAAGCAAAACAGGTGACAGAGGTCCTGAAGGGTAATCCATAGGTTTTCCTTGGGGAAATGGGTTTTGAGAAGGAATTCAAAAGGGATTCATTATGATTTTGCACACATTTTGGTGGAAGAACGCCCTAGGCAAATCCACTTGGGCACAGGCTAAGCTGCAAAATGTGTTTGTTCATTCAGAGTCATGTTTTCAGAAGCAAGAAGGAATTTTGGATGCCATCCTTTGTCCTACTCACTTTTTCTGCTGATATGAAGCAGGCATTTAACATTCACTCTCCAAAAGCAAAAAAAAAAAAAACAAGTATCTCTTGGTGGGTACTCAAAATTACTAATCACTTATAAAACCACAGGTGTAAATGTGGTTTGGAAGGGATCCCAGTAAGAAAAGAACTCATTTATTACTGCTTTTAGGTTTATTTCAGCATCCATTAGAAATTATTTGGAATTATCAAAACTCTGACCACAGAGAACACTTCAGAAAACCCCATTTTCTGTGTGTCATCATACTTTACTTTCAAGTTAGCTTGGTTTTGGTCACATAAATGGATAAAGTATAGCTATTTTAATGATAACAGGTAATATGCCTAATTCTCTAACGCAATCTTCCTGTGCAGCATTTTCATTTTCTTCTGTCACTGTAACTTCCGTTACTCTTACTGAGAACTGAATGCCTCTAGGCATAGGCTGAGAGAGTTGTGGTTGTTCAGTCTGGAGAAGAGAAGGCTCCAGGGAGACCTTATAGCTGTCTTCCAGTACTCGAAGGGGGCCTACAAGAAAGATGGGGGGGACTTTTTACAAGGGCATGGAATGATAGGATGAGGGGTAGTGGCTTTAAACTGGAAGAGGGTAGATGTAGAGTAGATATCAGGAAGAAAATTTTCACTATGAGGATGGTGAGACTCTGGAACAAGTTGCCCAGGGAAGTTGTGGATGCCCCTGGAGGTGTTCAAGGCCAGGCCGGATGGGGCTTTGAGCAACCTGATCTAGTGGGAGGTGTCCCTGCCCATGACAAGGGGTGTTGGAACTACATGATCTTTAAGGTCCCTTGCAACGTAAACCATTCTATGATTCTAACATTCTAAGAATCTGTATAACAGCAAGAAGGGTCTGGATATTATGGTGAGACAGACAGACAAAAGTGAATATCAAAAGATACTATAATGCCACAGTATGAAAAATTCTCCCTATAATTCCCCATTCTTGCAACTGACTGGTACTTGTGGCAATCTAAATGGATATTAGATGCATCCTTTCCAGGAGTATACATCCAGAGTTGCATTTGGCAGAAAACAAAACATGTAGTTTTTTAATCAAGATGCTAATTTGATTGATAAGCAAAAAGTTGTTGTTTTTTTTTTTAAAAAAAGCAAACACTTGTACTCAGCCTTCCAGTAGCTGCCTTCCAGTACCTGAAGGGGGCCTACAAGAAAACTGGGGAGGGGCTGTTTGCAAGGGCATGTAGCGATAGGAGGGGGGGTAATGGTTTTAAACTAGAGTAGGGTAGGTTTAGGTTAGACATTAGAAGGAAGTTCTTTACAATGACTGTGGTGAGACACTGGAACAGGTTGCCCAGAGAGGTGGTGGAAGCCTCATCCCTGGAGACATTCAAGGCCAGGCTTGAGGAGGCTCTGAGCAACCTGATCTAGTTAAAGATGTCCCTGCTGACTGCGGAGGGGTTAGACTAGGTCTAACCCCTTTAAAGGCCCCTTCCAACCCAACACGTTCTTTGATTCTGTGATTCTATGATTGTACCCATACGCATAAGTAAACAAAGTCCTATACAAAGTCCCCTAAATTTCTTTTTTTGAACAGTGGTAGCACCCAGAAGGCCTTACCACAAATCTGTGTTGTACAGGCATGCACCCTTGATCCTCCTGAAATTAACAAGAAAGTAGTGACAGGCTCCATTGGAGTATGGATTTTGAGTGTATCCTGTTCCCTGAGGGTTCCTCCACTATATCCACTAAAGGCGTCCTTACTTTTTCAGACTGATGTGTGACCTTCAACCTTCTGTTAACAGTTTTCAAATATAACTGTTCACACAATTTTTCAGCTGTAGAAACAGGCATTTTTTCATGCTGAGGAACAAAATTAAAGTTCACATAAAATGTATTGATGACTCGAAAATCTTCCCTCCTGAACTGATATCTCCTTGTTAAAATAAAAATAAATAGGATTGTCAATGCACAGAAATTGCATGGCATTGCCTTCCCAGAGTAAGTGAACACTTTATTCCAAAATAAATCATGATATTCTGAAACAATCAGTCCACACTAGAATTTTTCCTGAATAAAAAAATAAAAAATCCTGAAATAAACCCACCACGTTCTGGGACACAAAGAAGAGTAACTTGGAATTACTCCTGACAGTGTTAATGTGGCTGTATCAGAAGTGTTGTTTTGGAATAGCAAAACAGTCTTGGAAATGAGATCTGCAGGTTGCTACTCTATATATAACAGGTAATTTTGAGTTGGACCATCCTCTGATGAGCTAGGAAGCCGGATAAATATTATTTTGAACTCATTAGAACCATTCTACTTCTTTTGGCCTCCCACATCACAATCACCAATAAGGCAACAAGGTCACCATACTCAGATTAGCTCACAGTTAATAGACCTGTTTTAGAAGGCTGAATTCTAATGTACTAGAGATGAAGACCTTAGAGATTTACAAGAGCTTACTACCTAGAAACAGAAAAAAACAATGTGGTCCAGAGGTTTGTTTAAATTGACTTTAACAACTCTTCATTTCAAGCCAATAAGCCTGAAGTAGCATTTGCTAATTAGCAAGCCAGTGCCTTAGCTGATTTTCTTTCTTTCTGGGTCCAGAGTGCAACCATTGCAAGTGACCCTGTAAATTTCTTGCACCACGAGAATGGGTTTGTACACTCTGCATTAGGGCACTGAACAGCTGATTGGGAACGGCCCAACATAACCCACTCATTTTATAAATATTGCAGGTGGGATTCTAAAAACCTACCCACTAGTGCTTTTCTTTTGGGAACCAGGTCCACCAAAAGGAGACAAACACAAACAAGAGTTTCCAATAAGGGGTGGCTGTCGATCTCTGAGCAGTAGATGTTCTTGGAACAGGCCTCTTTTCTGCGTGTTATCTAATGAATGAATCAATTTGCTTTCTCCCTAGGAGAAAAAATTAGAAGAGGATTTCATCCCACTTAATCAATATTAGTCAATATTAGTCTGCCTTGGTGAAGCTAGAAGGCAATTAAAATGCGCACACCTCCCACTCTAATTCTATACTCATAAAGATCAAAGCAAATTACCAGTAATGATCAGCTTCCCCCCATTTGAACACCATGGTCTACCTTTGGCAGAAATGAGCTACTTCAGGCAACCAAATTGCTCACAGAGAAATGAAATCAACCTCTGCATTGTCTCAGCAGCTGCTGACAGTGTCTATTTGCTTGCAGGATGATGTGTTAGCATCTGGTACATGCCCTCTGTGATAAGGAAGGCTACATATTTTTTGGGGAATTGGATTCCAACAAATACCTTTGTTTCTGCAATTTCAGCGGAGCTCTTCACAAGTGTGAACTCTGACCCATCTACTTTGTGCAAAGTACCAAAAAGACCATGACAGAAGAGACTGAAGGACAGCATAATTCAGATTCGTTGGTTGTCACGCCTGTACTGTAGACCTGAAAGAGATGTTTTGATATTTCACTGGTGGGGATAAAGGCTGCCTAATCTCCTTGCACAGTGTGCAACTGTTCATACATTTTTTGCTGGCATTTCAGTGATACTCTTTTTACTCTGCAATCCCAAATGTTCAGGCCTGTGAAAAGTGCATTATCCCATTTTTAAGTGAAGTTTGGGTTTGAGAAAATTGGCACTCTAGGATACAAACCAATGTATATACAGAACAAACACAGGAAAATCCATCTATTAAAATTGCTTTTTGTATCCCATGAATGGATTTTGGTTTTGTAAGAGTATATGCTGCTACTCATTCTACCAGTTTCTCTGCTCAGCTTTCGGGTAGCTATCAAAAATTATGACTGGTTTTGGTTTTATTTTTGGGTTTTTTTTGTTGTTTGTTCCCCCCCCCCAGAATATTATATTGATCTGGTATTAAACAGGACTTAACCTGTCTTTAATCAGAGATCAAGATTGTTCAAGTCCTCACTGATTACTATACCACATGCTCCTCACTGACCTACATTCTTCTCTCCTCCCTTTCCTGCCACAGACACAACCAATTAACAGCTAAGAATTCGCTCTCTGTTGCAATTTACAGAGTAAGGTACTCAGGAATATATAATGTTTTTTACAATGCCTTTATATCATTCTTATGGGTCCAATCTGTGCGGTTTGCTGCAACATAACTAAGCCTTTGTGTTAATTTCACTTACAAGTATTAGCAATCTCCAATATAATGAGACCATTTCACTCAGAGAGGTTTGGGGTCTTCATAGAAAAACCAGTGATGAAGCACACGGGGGATCTTTGTATAGATGAGGTCCCTCTTTGATGAGCACTGCCTCTGATCTCACAGAAATGCTGTGGTCCTACTGATCATTCTTCTTCCCAATCATATCAATATCCAACAGGGCCAGCACAATTCTTACCATTGCATTGTAAGTGCTCTGCTATAATTAATCTTTTTGTTGCACTCCTTCCTGAGTGATTTCCTTTCTAACTAGATATTTCAAAGAGAGGAAGAAAAATAAGCCTTGAATTGCAGCTTCATTGCTGGCTTTATGAAGATACATAGTACAGCCCAGCAAACAAATTCTCCAAACTTGAACAGCCTTCCTTGAAACCACAGATAACAAGCAGACACTGTTCAAAACATAATGATAAATTTTAAGCAAAGAAAAAACCTCACCTTTTTTAAGTCATATAAGATAATTATTTCATGTTCAACCACATGCATTCGTTCTATTCCCATTTGCTACTAAGAAAAGAGAGACGCAATTTAGAAAAAGGCTACTGAATTTTATGTCAAGGGTAAAATACCCTTCCTTCATCTGTTCTCTCCTGGTCACCTCCTAAGGACTGCTCATGATGATACTGCACACTGCAAGTCTGTCAGTGACACTGTAAAAATTGGGGATGCAGTAGGGCTAGGCATTACCTGAACGCCCTGGAAAGTCCTCTAAAATGGCTGTAGTCTCAGGATTGCCCAACGAGCAGAATGCCTTCGGAAGAGCTCCACATAACTTTAAATTAATTAAGGGGCATGGAAGAGGAGTTTCCAGTGAAATCAAACAGAGCCCCATGTTTGGTTGAGTTATAGACCTAGCACCAGACTAGTTTCGGCTATTTTGGCTTACAAGGTTTTGCAGAGCCATGCTACGTAGATCTCCTCCAGCTAGGATGGGATCCACTATATGGGTCTTAATCCAACAGATCCACAAATTCAAATCTTTTTTCTCTTGTTTAGCCCTGTCCCCTTCCCAGATTGATCACGTGTCCTGAGGGACCTATATGCAGAGTTGCATTCTGTGGTCACAACAAAACTGTCTTGTTCTTCACCTTTTTCTGTTTTCCTCTTACCACCTTCTGAGGAAAGGATATTATGAGTAACTTCATCTTAAGCCTGAAATATTCACAGATGTTGCTCAACTTTATCCCTGGGACAGAAATGTTTGTGGAGATTTAGCTAGAGCAATTACTGCCTTCAGCTCTTTCTTACTGTTTCCACAGATGAAACATTGTTTTGGTGAGTGTAAGCACTCACAGACTGTTTTGCTGGAAAGTCAGCCAGTGGGTGATCCTCTGGTTTTGGGATCTTTTGGGTTTGGTTTTGGGGGGATCACTATCAGCTGAGGATCCTTTGGGTTCCAGCAAGAATAACAGACATCCCATTGTATATGAACACATGCAAATGAACCAGATGTTCTTCTTACCTTTTTTTGCATATGTGACTGATACAGTTCGACTTCTTCACCCAGACCCACCTGACTTATAACCAAAAAAATTACTGCAAACTGAGATTGGTCTATTGTCACCGTGAAAGGCTCCATTGAGCTTGCCCTGTGGCATGAGTCAAAATGAAACTAGACCAGAGTTTCATTCTTTGTCTTTTTTCTGAGTACATCTGGACCATTTGTCAGCATCAGGGCTGTAAAACAGTGGGACGGAGTTGCCATTTGTGCTTCAACTACATGTGGTTGCACATCTAACCTTCTACAAGAATAGCTCCCTTTTCCTTCACGAGAAGTGATGCCGTCTACTGTCCTGTACAAATCTACTGTACTCACATGTTGTTGGTTGCTATTTTTTCTCTTTCACCGAAAAAATAAGTTGGGTTTATTCTTGCCCTCCAGGGAGAAGTTTTTTCCTGTTGTTTTCACAGTATTAAGGTCTATTTTCTTAGAGATGTTTTCTCCCCTTATGTAAATTATAAAATGTTGGCTGCACAGCCAGTAAAATGTGGTACTTCAATTTTCTGTTGTCCAATTCTTTGGCTTCTAGGGTAAGGGGACAAAATCTATGTTTCAACTAACCAGAACCTCAGAGTTTTGCTCATTTCCATCTCTCAAGACAATGGTTTTGCTTTTTTCTCATTTATTTCTTCTTTTTCCTATCTTATTTATTTCTTTTTTTTCTTATCTTACATAAAAACTGGGGGGAAGGGAGGGAGGAAATTTAATGTGCCCAGCTTGTCAGTTGAAGTCAGTTATCACAACTCTATAAAGCCCAAAGGACTACTCCAGTTTGCGCCAACAGTGCAGTTAGTTTGCCAGACAAGTTTTCTCATTGTTACCTGTTTTTTCCAGCACTACTGTTAAATCCTTATTTTATAATAGTTTGCTATTTTCTTCTGGCAACACCCACTGTTAATTAGACATTTTTGAATATGAAAGGAGGGAAGTTTTTTGTCCAAAAAACCCCTGCTAAACAGATGCCAATACATAAAATTCAGAAACTCTGTAATTATTCTTTAAATAAGAAGTTATCACTAACTGGTGTATCCAAAACTATAATTTCCATATAACTGCAATTGTGTGCTATGTAAAAGATGAGGAATTAACATTTTAGGACTGTTGAGACTTCATTTTAGACAGTGCTCAGAGGCTTTGCAAACAAATAGTTTAAGTCGTATAAAGTAAGACTATTGCAATCCATACAGTAGCTGTCAGATTTGTGATATAAATTATTTGGGGGTTGTTATTGACTGGTGCTTGTAATATTGTTTGGTTTAACTATTGATTGTGACCCCCAAACTTCATACCTGTCCAGGAAAAATGATTGATATACAAAGGGATTTGATGTCAGGAGATAGACATAATACTCAAACATGGAATAACTGTTCCTCACCTGTAGCCTTTGGACAAGTTCTACTCTAAAATTCATATATGCTGACACCACTGACAGAGGCCTAATTCTGTACTGACCTCAGCGTGGGCATTGTCTCTGTCAGGACAGAACTCGTCTGAAACTGGAGACATGAAATGGGCTTGAGTACTGTGAGACAGAGAAAAGGTCTGCTCAGTTAACTTCATCCCATTTGAAAGCTGCAGACTGAGTTATTTAATCTATAATAGACAGCAACCAGGCTGTCAAATGAATCCACTCAGAGGACATGAAACACTCACTTATTTTTATTTTTAGTTCTACTTTTTAGAATGATTGTCTTCTCCCTGGAGCCCATAAAAAAAAAAAATTTCCATTAACATTGTCATATTCCCGCACTTAATGTTTTGCATGACATGATGTGCTGTGATTGACCTGACCTGAGAAGATACTACTTAAAGCGAGGAGACAAATGCAGTCACAAATATTACTAAGACAAGAGAAAAACCCACCCATTCCAAAGCAGCAGCTCGGTGCTGCCCAGGCTGGTTGGACACAGCATGCAGGGCTCTGGACAGCTGCTCCCAGGGCTCTGACCGGGAATCGGCTGGGGTGGACACCACTGTTCTCTGCGCTGGCTCTAGAGACGAGTTCCCTTCCCTCCACCTGCAAAGCTGTAGCTCCTCCAAAGACAGGAGAGGCAAAGGGACAGGTCCATGTTCTGGCTGCTCAGTCCCATTCATTGGATCCAGCTGGTGAAATTAATCTCTCAGCAAAATCCAATCCCTGTCACAAGATCTGATGCCTGCTGTGACCACTTGCCCTGCCTACAAGATTTCTCTGGTGTTAGTTTGGCCACACAAGCAAGGGCAAAAGGGGAACCGAGGGAGAAATGGGAGTCACAGACTTCAAGGAGCAACATTTTAAGGACATTGCCAGTATGGCTGAGTGTACACCAAGAGGCACTGACTCTGAACACATCTGAGCAACATGCAAATAGCACTGAGGCTGGAGATGGGCCTGACACGGGGCTGGTGGAGAGGAACTCAGGCTGCAAACAAAAGCAATGTTTCAACGAGGTGAAGGGACCATGAGAGGAGCCTGCAGCTAGTCATGGGTGGATCCTGGGACAAAGGAGGAGGGCAAAAGCATTTTGCACTGAGGGGAAGGAGAGAGAAGAGAGAAGAAAGTGTCAAGTAAATGAGAAAAACAGGAGAGAGAGACAGAATGGAAACAGGACAGACCAAGAAATGAAGTGGGTTGTGGCAAACTGAAGGCGAATTAGAAAATTACATGGATCTATGACAAAGAAGGAAACAAAGAGTTGTCAGCAAGGAAGATATTCTAACTTTTCATTGGAAAAAAACAGTTTAAAAATTCCATCTGAGGCTGGGTTTTTTCCATGTCTCAGAAGCGGGAATTGGCCAAGTAGAATCAGTTCCACCTAAATAAATGTGTCAGAGTAGGGTCTTTCTCTGGAGGCCCTCAAAGACTCTTACGTCTCTCCATTGACAATGCAGTTAACTGAAGCACTTCCATCAGAGGACTTTCTCACGGGGTGCTTATAGATAAATAAGATGCCTAAATTAAGTGGATGAATCTCATGCAGTGGCACTAAGGGAAATGAACTGCATCATTTTAATACTGTCACAAAAAATAGGCTATTCTTACAGCAACATAGCTAAAGTTGTGAAATACCAAGGCCTCTACTTCTTTTTGATCTTCTCAGACTTCCTCAGAAAAGCCCCCTCTGGAACAGCAAAGCAGAACTAGGACAGGCAGAGCTCTGCTTTGTCCCTCCATCCCCCACATCTTTCCTCCCTGCAGTTTTGGTAACCGTGATGGGAAAGGGAATCAGATGAGAAGATCTCTAACATCTCTTTTCTATTCCTTAGTCACAAAGGCCAGGGACAAAGCTGTTACACTGTCTGGACAGGGTCATATACTCATTGCAAGATTTTAGCACTGAATCATAATGGAGTGAATTTTACTCTGCTTGTAAGTATTGAAGGAAGTACATCTAATTTTACGTCAGGGTAACAGAGACTTGGAAACCAAGATTTTAGATTTGCAAAAATGTCAGCTTGTTTTGGAAAGGAAAAGGAGGTCAGTTCAGGTCACTCCAAATAAGTGCTCAGAAGACTGGGTCAGTAAAGAAAATTGGTGTTGATGATATAAAATATGGTAACTTCAGAGCAACTTGGGTCTGAAAGCACTAAGCTTTGTACTGCTAAGTGTCAGAACAGAAACATCCAGCTAATTTTCATGGCCCAGAATGAATACAGGCACTATTTTACTGAATTGATGTGCTAATGAATATTATCTGCCTCTTTTGAACTCTATCTGGATCTTTGCCAGTAAATTTGCAAAATTTCTGCACATCCTCAAGACCCTGCCACTGAATGCAGATCAGTGTTATAACACAGCATAAGAAGGGATGTTGGCTATAGGACAAAAACACTGCAGTGAAAGTGCGTGAAGACTTTCACCATCAATGTGCTCTCCAGGACTGTAACACTTCCCGAAGAAACCACTGCCGATGCTGAGTCTGGACCACAGCAATGTGTGTCTTTCCTTTCAACAGCGATAAATTCAGCTCCAGCCTGAACCTAATGGGAAGGACGGCACTGCCTTGTGACCCCATGACCACATTACCTGCCTTGAAACAACTGGTGTTAATTGAGGAGCAACAACCCCTTTCACCTTTCACTTCCCTTTGTCCCATCTCACCTCCTGCCACTGGTAAATCCACATCAGTAAATTCACACCCGCTTGAAGATTACTAGGCAAATAATACACATGCCCAGCTGTGTTGAAAGGTTCCTATAGAAATGGAAACACATGTTCATTAATAAAACTCCAAACACTAGGTAATTAAAGTCTTGTTAACCCCATGATTTCTGAAACCCACCCCGCCATTGCTATTGTTCACACAGCTCCCAGCCCTGCACAGAGGGGATCGCTCAGAGAGTCACTCCTACCTGCAGCAGATGTTTTTGTTATTTAGGCAACAAGATCCTTAGGGATCCTGAGCTCTAGTCCTGCAGGAGCGACCTGTGTAGCAAATTTGAGTAAAACTCAAATGACAGTTGGGATGAATATTGCTTTCATTGCAGCAGCATTAGCCCCTCCATGGTGGTATTGCTAGTGCGAGGGGATGTCTCTTTGCCATTCTCCCTACATAAGGTTGTATTGTTCTAAGTGTTGTTCAAGCACTTCTCAGATAGATGGTCCTGGACTGAGCAACTTTTTGTTTTACCATAAGCTCAGAAACACAACCTAAATGCAACAAGGTGGTGGAGGACAACAGTGATGCAATTATTAAGAACATTGCCTTCTTTGCCCGCCTCCGTCTTCAATAATCAGTCCAGCTATCCCCAGGGTGTTCAGCCTCCTGAGCTGGAAGATAAGGATGGAGAGCAGAACAAACCACCCATAATCTAGGAGGAAGTAGTTAATGATCTGCTTCTGCACCTAGACACACATAATTCTTTGGGGCCGGATAGGATTCACTCAAGAATACTCAGGGAGCTGGCGGGAGAGCTCACCAAGCCTCTCTCCACCATTTATCAACAATCCTGGTCAACAGGGCAGGTACCAGGGGACTGGAGGGTGGCTAATGTGACGCCCATCTACAAGAAGGGTCGGAAGGAGGATCCGGAGAACCACAGGCCTGGCAGCCTGACCTCGGTACCAGGAAAGATCATGGAGAGGATCATCTTGAGTGAGCTCTCACGGCAAGTGCAGGGCACCCAAGGGATCAGGGCCAGCCAGCATGAGTTTAGGAAAGGGAGGTCCTGCTTAACCAACCTGATCGCTTTCTATGACCATGTGACTCGCTTTCTGGACATGGGGAAGGCTGTGGACGTTGTCTATCTGGACTTCAGTAAGGCCTTTGACACCGTCCCCCACAGCCTTCTCCTGGAGAAGCTGGCGAATCATGGCATAGACCAGTGTACTCTTCACTGGGTAAGAAACTGGCTGGATGGCCGTGCCCAGAGAGTTGTGATGAATGGGGTGAAATCTTCTTGGTGGCCGGTCACCAGTGGTGTCCCTCAGGGCTCAGTTTTGGGGCCAGTTCTGTTTAATATCTTTATCAATGGTCTGGATGAGGGGATTGAGTGCACGCTCAGTAAGTTTGCAGACGACACCACACTAGGTGGGAGTGTAGATCTGCTTGAGGGTAGGAAGGCTCTACAGAGGGACCTGGGCAGGCTGGATCGATGGGCCAAGGCCAACTGTATGAGGTTTAATAAGGCCAAGTGCCGGGCCCTGCACTGCGGTCACAACAACCCCAAGCAACGCTACAGGCTTGGGGAAGAGGGGCTAGAAAGCTGCCCAGCAGAAAAGGACCTGGGGGGGCTGGTGGACAGCCAGCTTCACATGAGCCAGCGGTGTGCCCAGGTGGCCAAGAAGGCCAACAGCATTCTGGCTTGTATCAGGAATAGCGTGGCCAGCAGGAGTAGGGAAGTGATCGTGCCTCTGTACTCGGCACTGGTGAGGCCTCACCTCGAGTACTGTGTTCAGTGCTGGGCCCCTCTGTACAAGAGGGACATTGAAGTGCTGGAGCGTGTCCAGAGGAGAGCTACCAAGCTGGTGAGGGCTCTGGAGACCAAGTCATATGAGGAGAGGCTAAGGGCATGTTTAGTTTGGAGAAGAGGAGGCTGAGGGGAGACCTCATTGCCTTCTACAGCTACCTGAAAAGAGGCTGTAGAGAGGTGGGTCTTGGCCTCTACTCCCCAGTGAATAATGACAGGACCAGAGGAAATGGTCTGAAGTTGTGGCAGGGGAGGGTTAGATTAGATGTTAGGAAGAATTACTTTGCTGAAAGAGTGGTCAGGCACTGGAGCAGCCTGCCCAGGGAGGTGGTTGAGTCCCCATCCCTAGAGGTATTTAAGAAACGTGTAGATTTGGCACTTCAGGGCACGCTCTAGTGGCAGAGATTGTAGGGGGTTGGTTTTTTTGTGTGTGTATGGTTGGACTCGATGATCTCAAAGGTCCTTTCCAACCATGAAGATTCTATGATCCTATGATTCTGTGATTGGTTGTTATCACAGGCCAGGCATTGCCATGCAGTGAAGGGTTTCGAGGGTAAAGACAGTTCATCAGTGACTGGTAGATATGGAGGGAAAGGGAGGATTGCTGCTGAGAAAAATATGGTAAAAACAGAAATGTGGCTGTCATAGATGTATTTATGTGCATATAGGTGGAACAAAAGGTCCCTGAAAGAAGGACCACCCTATCACATTGTTCATTTGATTTTTTCTCTTAAATACAAGTTACTTTTTTATCTGAAAGAGGAAAATGTCACCCTCAAGAGAGCTGGGAAAAACTTATTTCTTCATGTAAGGAAAGCAATTTGGAAGATGCAGGCATCGGTTCCAAACACAGTTGATGCAATTTCTTTTTCTGCTTTACTTAACGTAGTTTTATTGATTAGAATATATCATTAACAGAAGTAATTGAAGGGGCAGGGAGATAGACCTGTCTACTACAATTTCATTTTCTGTCAAAATCCATATACCTGCTGCACTCTCAGTTTCAATATATTCGTGTATTGCCACTGGCAGACTACTCACTGAGAAGATTCTGCTTTATTGGCAGCAAAATGCTCTTGTGACTTGTCCTATCACAGCTGTGGAGACAAAAATATATAGACTGTAGTTTAACACAGTGCTTAGCTGCGGTTTCAGTAGGGACACCAGGACAGACTAAAGGCAATGCAAGAGCAAGTTAAACCAAGAAGTGTTTTCTGTGGGGCTGATCCTACAACTATTCACCTATGAGTAACCTTGAAAGAGATTTTGCCTGTATGAATGACGATTTGGCGTGTCAGTCAGTGAGAGCTGTGGGGTTGGATTCGCTGCTCCCTGTGCTGAAAAATGCAACAACATGGTCCCTTATTTTACAGTTGGGATGACTGTATTTGTTACTGTGTAAAATAATTGAGGCGCTGCTATTGCAAATTTAATATCACAAAAATTAGGAATCGCATGGCTTAGGACTGCAATGCAAGCAACAGTGCAACTCTGATTTTTGTATATTAAAGCATCCAATCCAGCTGCCCCAAAAGCTCCAGAGTGCTTCACAGTCTCACCCTGTACCCCGGGTCTTGCTCAGACCAGTGTATGCCAGCCCAGGTCTTGAGTCCCGCTGCAGGCTCTCTCTGTGATGACAGTATCGCAAAGGAGGACAATACAGTGGAAACGAGGGAAGGAGAGGAACAGAGCTAGCATCTGTATTTTCAATCGTGGAGCTACAATCTGCATTTTTAGCTTCAGAATAGAAGACGTCCTGGCAGAGCTTGTCCCTGGGTGGATATAGAGCTCAGAGTCAACTTTGTTTTGGTCAGGAGCCATCGACAGCGAGAGCTGATGCCTCACAAAGCAGCAACTCCGACAGCCAAACCACCAAAAATGGAGGCAATCCTGTCTCTGTCCAGGCGTGGGCCATTTTAAAGTGGCTGATGTACTGTGGTCTGGAAGTCCTGGCTAGAGGAAATTGACCATTTTTCATCCCTGAGAGGCTCCTGTCCACTGCAGAGGTCTAGGCATTATTTCTTTCAATATCTTGTGCTTGTTTCTAAATGAGGCCCTGAGGGAATGGGCCTCATGTAGCCCAGGACCCTCGGAAGGGTGGGACGGGAGGGAACTACGCTCTGAGACTCTTCTGTGGTTTACAATAGAGCTATGTCTGCAATTATTAGCTTTCCCATTTTCAGGACTTGACAGCCTCTGCTGGTTCAGAGAAGTTATTTCATGCTTACCTGTCTGTTCCTAGAAAAAGTGTAAGGAGGCCCCTCTTAACTTTTGCCAGTGAACCAGAAGGCCTGCTGACCACAGAGGGGCCTCTCCTGGCTACAAGATTTGGTTTGCACTGATCTTCTTCCTTCAGATGAAAGGCCAGATTTTTTTGTTCATTTGTTCAGCAAGGCAGAAAGCTTTCCTGGGCTCTCACAAGCGTGAGATGTCCTGGGTGCTATAGTCTGTCATGGCAGCTCCCGAGTGCACAAAGGGGATTTTGGAAAAGCATGAAAAGGGTTAAAAACTCTGCAGCATCTTAGAAATGGGATATATGCTTTAGTGGCTAAGTTATCGCTTGCTTCTCTTGTTTTCCTGATGCCTTGTAAGATCTTTACTGGCTGACTCTAAGCAGTGTAGGAAGACTGGCCTATCTACAACAGCAATAAAATGTAAATTGCCCTCACCTATGTCTATTGTGATAGAGATGAGACACGCTGAAGTGGCCTGACTCTGCTCTCGGTGGCACTGGCCCCTGCACCTCTGCCACTTCAGCAGAATTACTTATGATCTGCAGCAGGGCGCACAAAATCAGGCTCACTGCCCATGCCACGTCTTCTTCCTTTTCCTTAACTCTCAGAGGCAGTTTCTCGCTTTTACGATTTATTCCTTGCTGAAAGGCAAACGAGTGCACAGGTTCTCTGTTCAGCTTTTTAATATCACTTGAATCTCTATGGGTGCAGGACAGATATTCCCCTCCAATAAGGGAAGGGATTAAGAAACTCAGATTTGGCAGAGTAATGGAAAGAGATTAAAGAATTCAAATAATTGGTACAGGGGTGACAGCTCAGTTCTCGTAGCACATGAAAGCGCTGTAGAAAGAATTTGAGAGGTCAAAACATAAAATTTCTTTCCACCATGCTGCAAGTTTTCCCTGGCTGCTGTAGAAAAGCACACCAGAGGACCATTTTCCCCTTCTACTTCAAGCAATATTGTTTCTCTCATTACAAAACCACCACATAAAATTTTGTGGCATGCCATGTCTGATCCTACTCTCTCTGTCATTTCTGAGAGGAAAGCACTAACTACAAGTGCAATAACTTTTCGAAGTTACACTGTCATGGAATGCAATGAGTGGGAAGAAAGGCAGAGTCCGTGTGTTGAAACCTATTTGGGAATAGAAAATGTTCAACTTAACTTTATTTGGTCAGGCATTCAGAAACAAATATCCTTCCTATTTAACAAAATACTGCTGCAAAGAATTATTTTAAATTTATTTTACATTGTTATACCACAGTAATCTTCCAAAATCCATGCTAAATCAAATGCTTTCAGTGCACAACCTCTCTCAGTCCCTTGTAGATATGTTTTCTATGGTTCTCCAACTGCAGTAATTTCCCCATCCTTCTCTAGAGAGATTTCCTTCTCTATCTCCATACCATTGTTTACGATTACTTCAAAGTGCAGCAAAATAAAATAAGCATGGAAGTCTGTGCAAAGATCAAAGAAGACCTTCTTAACAGTTGTTTTTGTATGCAGTTAAATCTTACAAAAATACAATTCCAGAAACTCAATGTTATAGAAAATGTGTATCCACTGCAAGCCAGTATTCACAAAGCCTGTGTGAAGGTTAAGGGAAGTGTGTTGGAGCCCACAGGCAGTCACGCGCTGAGGACAGACATGCAGTGCAGTGCTGAACGTGACTCTTCTTTCGCACCACCACTCCTCCGGCAAGTGAGGTGGAGTCACACTGACATGCACCAGTCCAACGGAGCACAGGAACCAACCCCCTTCTTGTTACAAGCTGATGTGAAGAGCTGCATAGAGGAAACCATTTGGACTGCACAGGAACATGTTGTTATTGGTCCAATAAAGCACAGGAAACATGGTAAATATTTTCAACTGCCACCTCCTGGCACTTTATCTACTATTTACATAAATACAGCTATTTTTCATTTCATAGAGCAGATGAAGGGCTCTAGAAATTGGATGAGTCTCCTCAGCTGTTTGGCCAACAGTTGAGCAGACTTCAAAGCTAGACGTTACAGCATTTTGTGCACAGCACGGATATTGCACTTCTCTCCTAAGCAGTTCAGGGACCTGCAAACATGAACTAACATCTTGGTAAATCCATGTGAAGCAGATGCAATCAGTGAAAGAGCATTCTGGTGGCAAGCAGAACCCACCAAGGACAATAGTTACCAATTCTTTGTTCCACTGCGGACCTCATGATACATTTATTTCCTGTGAACGCTCCAGCTCCTAGAGCCAAGAGATTGCATGAGAATAGAAATTCTATTCAGGAATAAAATGGGGTATGTGTGTAGTTCTGGAAGATGATGGTGGGAGCCTGGAAAATGGGACTCCCATCAGCCTAGAAAGCAAAGAAACAAGAGGTACCTACAGCCATTTTTTTTTTAATCTCAGAGGTAGGTGAAGGGAAGAGCTGGTTAATTAATTTGCATACTGGGGCTTGGCAGCACTGCAAGAGTTGCATGATGAGGCCAGCATCTCACAGGAACTCTGTGATACAGCTGGCAGGAAATCCCAGGCTTTTTCACTCCCAAAGTCCTGCCTGCAAATTGCTTCACTGATCAGTACATCTGATTTTCGCTAATGATACGGACTGAATATGGGATTGGAGCCTCGAGTTTGTTTTGTTTTGTTTTGTTTTGTTTTGTTTTGTTTTGTTGTTTTGGTATTAATGCTACTGTTGCTTAATATGAAATCCCTCTATATGGCTATTTTCCTTGCAGGGATGAAATGCCCAGAATGTTGCAAGAAAGATTTTATAGACTTTGAGAGAAAACAAAATTAATTTAATGACATCAGAAAGTGATTCAATATAGCCATGAGTTTTTAGGAAAAATTATTAACCTTCTGCAAAAACTCTGACTAAGATTTATGTTGTCTGCAAAACTCACTAATGATATTGAGGCTAGGGTCTTATTAACCAGTTTAAAAGAAATTATAAATCTAAATAAGCACATCTAAGCATGAACCGTGCCATTTTTTCCAGACCAAAACAAGATTTATTACGAGAGTTATGAAACTTTGGACCCTATTATATATTAAAGAATCCTATTTATGACCACATAGTTAGGTCTGATTTATTGTGCTTATCCTAAACACTGCTTTTGCAAGATTTATGTCTCAGTCATTTTACAACTTTCAGGGATGAAACTTGCCATTCATAACCACAGCACAGAAAAAAAAAAGTTATTCTGATTTTTTTGGAAATACAATAAATCACACTTCAGAACTAGAGAGGTGAAAAAATGTTATTTTTTTAGGAAACCCTCACACCTACTGAAAGAGGTTGTGACCATACTTGTGATTTTACATCCTCACTGCCTGGGGTATTCAAGCTCATTTTTTACAGTACTGTTTTTCAAATTTAAGTGTCTAAGAGTTATTTCCTGTGAAAGGCAGTTGTTGAATGCCTATAACAAAAAAAAAAGTAACATTCATAAAATTATTTTCTTGCCAGCAGAAAAAGTATCTCATTTGACTAAAAATAATTTCAAATTTTGCCATTGAAATCTGGAACACAGTGCTGCGTAAGATCAAGGAAAAAAATTGTGTGATTCCCATGCCCTATTGTCCAGGGCTACCAGACATCAAATCTTTAGAGAATTAACTGGGAGATTGTTCTTGATATCTGAGTCACATACACCCTGGACAAACCATAATTACTTGTCTCTATAGGTGGAATAGCTGGGACGTGGTTGCCCTGGATTATAGCTGATTCAAGTCATTCACTGCTGTCTTGAATCTAATTGTAAATGTGCACTTCATACATCCCCCTGGAACACCCTGGTAGTTGGTTTTTAACCAGCCCATGACTTCAGATGAGAGGTTTCTGAGTAGCCCATAGGTTTTGTTTAGTGTTTAGTGCAAGTAAACATTTGGCTGAAAGAACCATCTCAGTCTTCTGGATTTGTGTCCTCCCTGTATCATACTTTGACTCTACTAAGCTTATTTATTCTCACATTGTGGTACTGCTTGTATTCTCCCATGGTTTTCTTTAGAGATAGAAAATCCTCTTGCAATTGGGGCAGCTGGATTTTGTAGAGTGGTAATCTGGAGTTCATCGGTGCCTCAGCAGTTTCACGGATCGACACCTTGAATGCAATAAGCAACCACTGAACATGTTTGGCCTAAATTGATTTCCATCACCTGAAGATCTCACCTCAGGTACTTTTATGACATTTCTGTTCCCTTACTGCGGGATCCTGGCCACACGAACACCTGGCGTGGCTCGTGGCTCGAAGGATGGTTTTACCAGACCTGAGAAGTTCACCTGCCATGCAAAATCAATGGACATGTTCTCAGAATTTCTAGTTTAACCTAACCATTTCAGCTCCAAGAAAAATCTGAAATTGGAGTAAGAGAGGGTTCATTGTTCTGTTTTGGAAAAAAACAGTTAAAACTTCCTGAAAGTTACCAGGAAGTCTGCAAATTATTGTTCTGAGATAGCGAAAAGGTTTGGTTTAGGATTTTTTTAAATAAAAATTTAAACAAAGAAAACCGGCTCTTACACTCAGGCACTTTAGCTCAGTCACAGCTTCTGTGGCTTGCAGACTCCCACTTACTTAATACCTGAAAGCATGAAATGGAGTTCTCAGTGTTTCCAGGTGAAAGAAAACTGGTAGCACTAGGAAACTGCGTCACGTTTGCTGTGTGGATGACCTGACATGCAAAATGAGGTGTGTTTGACTGCTAATGGCCATATGCCTGGTAACTACCTGTTTATCAAGTGTAATCTTCTAGTTTAGGGAATTTATCCATGGTAGAAAATGATGACTTTGAGCCCCAAGTTGCACAAAATCCACGTTCTATTTTACTAAACAAGGCACACTAGAAATTAAATGTTTTGGGTTGAGGGGAGAAGGGGCCTTAGGATTATGGCTGTTAAATGTGTGTTGGAATCCCTCAGCACTATGAACCAGATCCTACACTGAACTGTCACACTTATGCTGAAGGCAGTATAATTGGCATGGTAAAGGTTTCCATTATCTGTGACTATATTCTTGTATGTCTTCTGTTTGCTCATTCTGTTCTTTTGTTTGTATGTTTTATTATGCAATGAGCAGGTGTCATGGTTTTGGCCGGATTAGCCAATCAGAATGACAGATGGCCCTCCCCCCCCCTCTCCTCAGAGAGGAGAGGAAGAGATAAGGAGATTTACGAGTCTAGAAAAAGAACTAAACTACTTTAATGAAAATAATAATAAATAAGGAAATAAGAAATAATAAGAAAATTAAAAAAAAAGTGTACAATATATACAAAACCGTATCCAGCTCCCAGGATGACGATCGCGTCACCAGCAGACACAGGGAAAGTCCCAGACTGGAGTCAGCGACAGACAGGAGCTGAATTCTGGAACTAGAGTCAGGAGTGCTCGGATCGCGATCGAAGGCAGATGAACAGACAGGGTCCTCCTCAGACATCAGCCATTGAAGAAAACGTGAGCCAGAGCCCCCTTGCCCCTTTGATCCCTTAGCTTTTATACTGAGCGTGATGCAGATGGGATGGAATACCCTGTTGGTCAGTTTTGGGTCACCTGTCCTGTCCGCTCCTCCCTATAGGTGTGACCCCTCTACACTTCTCCGCTTCCGACCCTCTAACGGGGCAAATAGCGAAGTTAGCTGACCTTGGTTGTTATAGAAATAAGTATAAGCAAGACCCTCTGTGCATACCATTCCTTGGTATAATCAGGTCTTATCACTCTGAGAGTGAACAGTTTCTGAACAATACGCTGTTAATTTCAGACTTCAGTCAGTTAGAAGAGGCCCAGCTAAAAAGTAAAATTACAAATCAGGAAATTGATTCTGTTTTACCTCAAACCAGGACAGCAGGTGATAATAGTAATAATGTTGTTGATCAGGGAACTTCATCAAAGTGTGAGGTTAGGTGTAACAGCATGTCACTGATTATGATGTCCTGACCTGCAGCTGTCTAGGCCATACTTGAGTGAGTTTCAGAGACTGAACAAGCAAGGATTGTCTCCAGTTTCCTTCTCTTCAGATGAGTATCAAGATTCTTCATAGCTGCTGATTGATATCATTGACCATGAAGTACTGCTGGCACATCTGGAAGCCTCAACAAGGACAGAAAAAACAGTTCTTGAGGCTCCATTCTCTCTTGGAGAAGACCCCAAAGATAGTACTGGCCAACTGCTTGCCTGCCCTGAGGTCTTGAATATTCATAAGCATTAAAGGGCTCTAGTTTCTTGCATATCCCTGATCATTGTGTGCATCAGGACACTGGTTGCACCCACTATGCAGACAAGCCTTATGAAGTGTTCCCATGTGTCACTTCTCTCCTGCATTCCTTGTTTTCCTGCAAGGAACAAAACTGTTAGATGGGAAGACGAAAGGTAATATAACAAGCATTCACAGCCTCAAAAATAAAATAAAAAATGATGGGATCAGTTTCCCTGACACTGTAAAATGGTATATCTCTGCAGACTTCATCTGGCCTATGGTTTGTATTTGAACCTGGCATAATGCCTCTCATTGTACGTCTGAGTTTTGAAATGACTAATTTATTTACGTGGCAACTATGCCCTAACGCAGCAGAACCAACAGGGAAGCTGCCCCGGTACTCAGGGCAGAGGAGGGCTAAGAATGGCAGGAAGACAGGCAGCAGGAGACTTCTCTGAGATCAACACCCTGGTGACTAAGGGCAGGCCAGAAACAAGAAAAAAACTTCCAGCCACTGTTTAAACAACAGCAAAATTCCATAGCAGAATTCCAGGTGGGACAGTGTGCACAGACAACCCTTGCACAGTCTCTGCAGAAGGGTCCAGTGGCAGCTATGAGGTGTCAAGAACATTTGTCTGTACTAGCAGGACGATGCATGAAACCCAATAGCAGAATGACCCCTACATGCCATCTGTATATGGCCGAAGGTCACCAGTGCCTCCCCTGCCAGAACTGCAAGGGAATTCTCAGCACTCCAGCAGGTAGAAGGTTAGATTGAGCTTCATTTCTGAAGTAGATGTAAGTAGGTCAAAGATTTACTTTTTTTTTTTTTAATATATAGTAATATCACCACAATTCTTAATGTATGCATAATTATGTTTGTCCAAAAATGCTTTCATAATTGTGTGAGATGTGACTGCCTGCAATAGTAGGGAGCTGAAACCAGTTTTTTGGAAGTGCGGTTCCCATCTCCCATCAGACATTTCATGTGCATGTATGTCTGCACCGGTAATTAAAAATGATCAAGCCTAAAAGTCTGCACAGTTCCCCATTTACTTTTTCAAAACCATAACCAGCTTTCCCTTGGAATGAAAACCACAGCCAAATGAAAATGATGTTGGTTTCAAATCACATTAACTTGTAGAGCCTTGTGCACAAAAGGACCACTCACACAGTTGTTCCTATGAGGCATAACACAGAGTTTGGCCCTTTTTAGGAAAGTCATTACTGAACAATACATTATTGTGTTTGATTGAATTGGCACGGATATGCTTGGCAAGGCTGCAAGAAGAATCTGTGTTGTCATGCCAAATGTTTTTCAACCTGTGTGCGCCTGTGTTCAGGTCTGATAAGGTTATCCGTGGTGCATATGCTTCTCATCAAAAGGTTACATTCTTGTACTGTCCATACAGGCTTCAGGGAGGTTGCATTTGATGCTAAAATATCCATCTGGAAAGCCAATTCTGCCCCAGCCCAAAGCTAGGTTGGGCACCCCTTGCCCTATTCTGCTTAGGTACCTGTGACTTGTGCTTCCCTGACTGCACCATACCTCCAGTTCAACGGGAGAGTGGGACAGTGCCCCATTCATCATCCTCTTCAGTCTATTTTTTGTGGTGCTTATGGAGGCAGATGTGTGGGTTTGCATATTTTTGGGCATGATGAGGTGACTGAAGCAACTCCCTCATACCTCATACGCAGGCTTTAACCACTGTGCCAGAAAAGAGGGCCTTGCCTTTCTCAAAGGTGTTGTGAAATGAGCCTGGACCCACTGTTTCTAATGTGCACGAGGCACGTGCTGAACATACCTACTGGCCACGTCTGACCAGAGGTCTTAAAGAGAAGGCTCTGCCTTTGCGTAGGAAAAAGGTATCCAGCTCACCAGCCTTTTGTCCACACATACACTGACATTTGTATTTAGGCAGCTACTAGATTTTGCTGGCTTTTTGCAAGCATATCCCAGGCTGGGGACTGCTGGGCTGTGGATGGGTTTCGGTGCTGCAATTTGTGGTCATATTTTAGGTGCCGTTGCAGGTACTTCATTTCTGTTCCCAAAGCATGGGTACACTGGAAAATTAGGGCTGCCTGAGCTGTCTGTAAGTCCTATCTAACCTGATCTGAACATTGGATTTACATTGGCTTAACTTAATTAAATGACTGGTTTTTTTAAGATAGTAGTACTGGTATAATTCTTCTATAGGCACAATTATGTTATGCTAAAGATTTCTTAATAATTATATATCTTCCATGTACAAAGGAAATAGTATAGGGAATTTTCATAAAATCGTAGCATCTCCATGGTTGGAAAGGACCTTTGAGATCATCGAGTCCAACCATACACACACAAAAAAACCAACACCCTACAATCTCTGCCACTAGAGCATGCCCTGAAGTGCCAAATCTACACGTTTCTTAAATACCTCTAGGGATGGGGACTCAACCACCTCCCTGGGCAGGCTGCTCCAGTGCCTGACCACTCTTTCAGCAAAGTAATTCTTCCTAA